>PVJA010001730.1:85481-120100 GCA_004027025.1 Myocastor coypus | reverse complement strand
AGAGAATGACAGTAACTGAGTTTACACCAGGAGCAGTACATATCAAAAAGACAAGAGTGACATGTATTCCAAACATAATTTTAGCATTACATTGTGCTATAATCAATATGCTGAACCTTTTGAAGGTTCTTGAGACCAATGTCTGATTCATCCTGTGTACATAAGTGTATGGCTTTGCTATTGATGTTCTCTGCTTTGTAAAATAAATTTTTAAAAAACAAGTTAAAGGGGCCCGGCGGGATGGCTCCGTGGCCTGAAGCGCCTGCTTGGGAAGGCTTGGGCGGCTTCAGGGACCGTGGTTCAGTCCCCGGCACCACGTGCTGCGCCGGCCCTGTTCTCGGGGCGGGCTGAGCTGGCCGTGGAAATGAGTGAATAAACAAACAAGGGTTCTGAAACAAGAAAAAAAAAATAAATAAAATAAAAATTCTTTAAAAAAAAAAGTTAAAAATTAAAAAAAGAATCAAAATCACAGTGACAGCATGTGAGACAGACTTTATTGGTCATTGTTGGCTTTGAGGATGGAAGAAAGGGTCCCAAGCTGAATAATTCACTCAGTAGCCCCTAAAAGATAAGACCAGGAATAGATCCTCCCCAACTTGACCTTCTAGAAGAAAACAGAAACCCTCTGATACCTTGATTTCAGCCCAGTGGTCCTCATATCAAACTCTTAACCCTGCGGACTATGCAACAATAAATTTATGTTATTTGAAGCCACTAAGTGTAGTAGTTTGTTATAGCAACAATAGGGACAAGTGACATTTAAGGTAGGGCCTTAAAGACCCACAGATTTAGGCCAGGGATGTTTCAGGTAAAGGAAGCAAGCACACAACGTCATTCCCCTCACAGACCTTACTTTGCTCTCTGGAGCTCCAGGACTTGGGCTTGATTGTGCCAGGGTGTGAATGTGACTTCTACAGACTATAGGGTGCAAGCAGAGGCTGCCAACAGAAACGGTTAGCTCACAGAAATATTTACTAGGCCTATGCCAGGTGCCATCCTTGGCATCTGCCATGCTTTATCTCTGTACACAGCCCTGAGTGCCAGACTCCACATGTCCACCAACACTATAGCTCTTCTTCAATCTCTTCTTTGTCAGACTACTCAGCAGTGACAGTGACAGTATGCCCTATGCTTGTTCTGAGGATCAAACAGTAGTTCTTGAACAGTACTTGGACACTGTAGTGCTGACTGGCCATCATATTCAGGTAGGGCAGACAAACCTGAGCGTAACTCCATGACTCCAGCCTCCTCGTACATGTGCTTTCTACTGCCCCACCCCATGAGTATGCTCAGGATCCTGCCCCTCCTTCTAACACAGTTTGGCTATGCTGACGGGACATCCCTCCTGTGGCTATGTATGCTGGCAGCATGGTGGCAGAAGCCCACCCTTTCCTTAAAGGCTGGATGAAACCCCTGGCCCAGGAAGTGCAGCTGATTCTGAGAGTTGTTGCAGCCCAGCAGCAAGAACCAGGACCTTTGTTCTTACCACAGCCCATGAAGTGAAGCCATCCCAGTGATCTTGGGAAGAGAGCCCTCCCTACAGATTCCTCCAGACAAGAACTCATCCTAGCTGATGCCTCCACCACAGCTTTATGACATCCTCAGATAAAGTCCCAGCTAAGCCAAGCTAGAACCCCCAACGTATAGAAACTGCAAGAAATTTGTATTGTTTAAAGCTACAGTTCTGTGGTAAGTTGCTAGAATTTGTACAGAAGTGGACAATGAAAACCTTAATTAAGTGCTATTGTTTCCCTCATTTTACAAATAGAAACTGTGGATTAGAAATGGTGCGTCCCCTGCCTAAGATCACACAACTAGTTAGAGGCACAGCTAGAGCCTAGGCCCAGGACTGGCCCATCTCAGAGCCCTTGCTCTTAATCACCATGCCAAGCTGGCTGTTTCCCCAGAGTGAGCTGCTCATCCTGTAAGCGGGCCCCGAACTCTGTGATCTTCTGCTCACCTTCTGCTCTCCCTCTTCCTACAATCTCGCAGCCTTCTCTTTTCACTTCTCTCCCTCCTTCTCCTCTTCCTCCTTTCCCTCCTCTCTTCCTCTCTTCCCTCCCTCCCACTTCCTCACCATGGGGCAGTTACTTGGTGACAGTCCCTGTCTGCCAGACCCTTCCCTGCAGGCTCACAAGGGCCTCCACTCTCTGCCCCCACCTCCAGGTTCAACTCTAACAGAAACAAGTAAGGAGCCCAAAGCAGGTCTGGCTCTGGTGGCCAGGACTTAGATGCCCATATCATTCTCCCCTGACCCAGAGGAAAGCCTGAGTTCCCTCAAGGAGCCAGAGTCTCTACTCACCAATCACCACACAGGCCCTAAGGAGCACAGGCTGGCTGTTCAGGAGTAGAACAGGCAAGAGGCTCCAAGCTCAGTGACCCTACCCATCTGTGGGCCTGGGCCCCATCTCCTTTCCATGAAGGACAGTGGTTTCTTTAAAGATGAAACAAAAAGCTGGATGTAGTGGCACTTGCCTGTAGTGTGCTGAAGCACATTGGGATGCTGAGGCCGGAGGATCGGTGCGAGTTCGAGACCAGCCTGGGCTACAAAAGTGAGCTCAAGGCCAGCCTGAACTGCATAGCAAGACCCTGTCTCAAACAGACAAAAAATAACAATAATAATAAAAATTTAAAAATAAAGATGGAACAGAATAAAATATAGATAAGCATTAGTCAAATGAAATTAATGCTTCCAATATTGTTTTCAGCTTGTTCATATGCATCAAGCATTTATGAAGTTGCAGTTCATCACATGAGGATATTGCAGTTATATATTAGCTGACTGTCTAGTGGCCACTCCAACAGCTCTCCCTGGACCCTGGATCACCCTTCACCAGCAAAGTCAGCCTTGCCAACATCTATCTCCTTCCTCTGCTGATGCATCCCCAGATGCTGATAAAAGGCCTTGCCCCAACAACATATGAATATTTAAATGACAGTTAATTATTCAGCATATAATGATATTATTAGCATCCACTTTATTGCTGGCTATGGGCCCAGTCAAGTCCTGCCCCACACTGAGGCATTGCCAAAAATCAGGCAAGCTCTTATCTGTCCAGCAGATAAAGACCCATTGTTATTTAGAGGAGAGATCCATTCACAAAAATGATCTTGAAGATCTCCCACCTCCTCTGCCTGAGGCCCCTTGAAGGGCCTAGAGAGGCCCGCAGAGTCCCTGCCCCTAGAGTATTCACCATCTTATGGGAGCGCACATTCACCCTGACGGGCAAGTGGTGGGAACATCATCAGATCAGCAAAACAGGCTTATGAAGTCAGGACCACTATTATCCTCCCTCTTCCGAAGCTCAGAGGTGAAGTGACATGCACAAAGTCACATAGTACACGAAGGTGCTGAGATTCAACCCCAGATAGCCTGACTCCAGGAAGGAGCACCACAACAGAGATGGCAGCACAGGCTTGGGGGCCAGCAGGGAGGCTGAGTGCTCATGGAGACAAAGCCACAAAAGACTTCTGCAGAGCAGCATAGGGCCACACTTTGTGGACATGTCAGAGAAAGGACATGGCCATTCCAAGTGTAGAGGAAGGAGCAGTGCTTTGAAAATGGTGAGAGTCTGGAACAACTGTAGTACAATTTCTGTACAAGCTACAGACTGGGAAGGTCATTTGGGAACAGATCATGGAGGGCATGAAGAGCAAGCTGAAAAGTTGGGGGTTATCCTGAAGGTCACAGTGGGCTGAAAAATATAGAGACAGATTCCCCTTGTCATAAGGAGGTGGAATTTTTCTCCACCCCAGACTCCCAAGTACATCTGGGTTTGGTAATTGACTGGCTTTGGCAAATGGGATGCTAGCAAATGTGACACAGGTTTAGAAAAATGTGTAAGTATTGGGTTTGACCTTTCATGGTTCTTAGACCCTGAAGACTACCATGGAAACAAGCTTGGAGGACCACATGTAAAAGAGATGTGGTGTCCCAGCAGAGTGACATCCAAACGACCAATAACCACCAGACACATGGGTGAGCCCATCTTCTTTGCCCACCCACTAGTTGGCCCACCAGTAGACTCACAGAGAGCCCACTAGAGATCAGCAGTCAGACCAGCTGACCAACAAAACCCATAAGCTAGCCAAAAATTGCGTTGGTTGTAAGCCATTGCATTTTGGGATCATTTGTTAGGCAGCAACAGCTAACTAATTCAAGGAACCCTGCCCAGGGTGTTTTGGAAAGATTACTCTGGCCTCAAGTGGAAGATAGGTTAAAAGTGGTGAAACTGGCAGCTAGAGATGTATAAGGAGGCTGATGTCATCTCAGGGGCCCCATCCTAAAAGAACCAGCATTCTCAGGTCTTTCATCCTCTCAGCCCACTTCCATCTCCCACAGTTCATAGCCCAGCCCCTTCTATACTCTGAGAAAAAATTACACAAGTAATGGAGCCAGAAGAATGGACACTGAAAAGAGCACTGAACTCTTAGCCTGTATTCCATTTCCTGCTCTGCCTCGAATGGCTGTGTGCCCTGAAGAAAGCCTCTGCCCAGAAGGCCTTCTGCTTAATACTAGATTGTGTCCTGCTCTTCAGGATTGGGAGGCCCCACCAGCTTCACTGCTAGCTCTGTTTCATCTCTCTTTGAATTCTTGGAAGAGGTAAAGATGCCCACCCTGGCCCTGCTTGGCCCTAGTGATGTCATCAGGAAGCTAGAAGAGACAGACTGTGAGCAGAAGCATCTTCAATGCTCAGGGCTTCCACTGGGTGGGATTAGTACTGGATCTGAGCAACAGCCTATGTCACTCAGTGATGAGCAGAATCCTGCAGCCAGGGGACCCAGGGAGAGCAAGGGCAGAAAGAATGGACTGAGAATGAGAAGTTATGCAGGTAAACCTATCTTAGCCTCTCAAATGATTTTGGAATTTCAGGTAAGATGCCTATCTTGCTGGGACATTCCCTGTGTGAAGTGGACCCCATCATAGGGATGCAAAACACCTGGCATCATACGGCTTCCCAGTGTTTACTAAAAACTCTCTGCAAAGTATGAGTCAGTAGTCCTTAAACCTTAGTTCAACCTTAGTTCATGTTTTCAGTTCAATGTAAGGAAAAATTCAAAGAAAACAGGATACATTCCTGATGCATGGCAAGATGGCATGAACAAAGCCCAGGGGCAGTTCCAGGGAGTGGTGTCTAGATCTTATTAAGCATCCAGGGCTAACTTCCGGTTTATACAAAAAATGGGGGGTGGTGGAGGAACAACTAAAAGACATTAGGAGGAAACAGCATATTAACTTAGCATGTAGAATCTTCTACAAGACACTTGGCCTAGATTTTCAAGACTTAACATGATAAGCTAGGAATGACAGAGCATACCTGTAATCCCAACACTCTGGGAGACTGAAACAGAAGGATCAAAAGTTCAAATCCATCATGGGCAACTTAGCAACTGAATAAGACTTTGTCTCAAAATTTTAAAAAATAATAATTTTAAAGGTTGAGGATGTGCTTCGAAGGCTCTGGGTTTATCCCTTAGCACTGAAACAGAAAAATAATAATAATAATAATAATAATGTGATAGAAAAATAAAAGTTAAAACTATTTTAGATTTTAAGTGGTCAAGGGTGAAATACAGAAACATAGCTTTGTTGTATCATAACGCAAATTTTACCACACCCCCCCACACACACATAGGACAGGTGTAACATATCCACTTGTAATGCCAGCTATTCAGGAGGCTGAAGCAGGAGGTTTGAAAGCGTTAGCCTAGACAACTTAGGATCTTAAAATAAAGAATTTTTTTTTTAAAGTTGGGGATACGGCTCAGTGGTACAGTACTTGTCCAGCATATGTGAGGCCTGGGTTCAATCCCCAGCACTGTAAAAATAAAAAATAAAACAATGTAATAACAGATATGCATGTGCCAGGGAGATAGCTCAGTAGAATAAGTGCTTATCTGGCAAGTGCAAGGTCCAGAGTTCAATCCCCAGTACCACAAAAAAATAAATAAATAGATACCAGATATAAAACATACTTTGGAACAATTAGTAAAAATGAATATGAGCTAAAAGTCAACTAAAGTTATAAAGCTAATGTTAATTTTTATGTGCAATAATAGCATTGTGGATATATTTTTAAATCCTCATTTTTAGGAGAAGCATGAGAAACCGATGTCTACAGTTCATCATAGAATTCTACACCAAAAAGAGGTAACAAATTAGCAATTTTCTTTTAAAAAAGGCAGAATACAGGCAGTTTACAGATAAAAATAAGATGATTCTTTCAACTTGTCTGTAAATTTGAAAATACCTAAAATTAAAAATTGATCCTAGGTTGGAGGAAGAAAACCTAGGATCCAGAACAGCAGAAACAAATTGAGTCGGTCCCAGCGGCTGTGTCCAGGCAGCAGCTGGGCCATCCAAGGACAAGAACCGGGTCATTGCTGGAAGTAGTGTTCCCGGCCTTGGCTCCAACTGGGGAGGGCAGAGAGTCGAGGACCCAGCTGCAGCCCTGTCAGCCCCAGCCCCCTCTTGGAAAGGTCAGATTTCCAGATTATCAAGGAGGGCCCTGTCCCTAGAAGAGGCTGGAGCAAGAAACGTTCTGTGAAGTTACTGCCTCCTGGCCAGGCAGCAGCCACATGGGCCTTAGTCTCTGGGGACAAAGCCACTTTTGTTTTTGCTAGTGTGAGTTTTAGGTCCTGCTTGCAAGGGCTGATATGGGTTTCATGTTCAAATGCTCCTGTAGTAGCTCTTCCCCACTTCCTTGTCTCAAATGGATAAAGACAGCACAGCTGCGTGAGTAAGGGTGTGTCTGAACCTCGGGTCACAGTGATTTGGGGGTCATGTGGGCTGGGCCAGGCACAGCAGAGCTGACAACTTGGGGACACAGTCGGGAAGAGCCCTCGGAAAGACAGAATTAGACTGTGGCTCAGACTCCTTCAGAGAAAGCAAGCAGAACCTGGGTAAACTTTGCATGAACAAAGATTATCATAGGCTTTAACCTGTGCCAGAGACCCTGTGGGTTTCCATACTACCTGGATCCTCAAGGCACAAAAGAAGTGAGACCTAGTGAGCCTGTCCCTCATGAAGCACAGTGACTGGGACCTACACAGAGTAGGTGGCCACTCCTGGCCATGCAGAGAACAATGTTTTTCCTCTGAAAATCCAGTGCCTAGATAGATGGACCATTTAAAATCCAAAGTTGGTCTTACCAGATGTGTTTCCTAGTGGTGCACCATGCAAAGGTGCTTCTGAGGCTAACAGAACTTAGAGTAGCCTCCTGGAGATTCACAAAGAACATTAGCACCAAGAGGAGTAGAGGAACCTGCTTTCTGTTATACAGAATTTCGCAGCTCCAGCCATATAGTGGTAAAAACCTTTAGGAAGTCTCAATAGAGAGCTGTCCTTTTGCTTGTGAAAATCTAGCTTTACAGCACCTTGCTACCTGCATTTACACACACACACACACACACACACACCCCACAAGCCAAACTAAAATTTAATATATTCAGGCATGGAGATACACCAAATCCCTGACAAAAGCAGATACGAGACAAAAGAGCCCTTCCATAACTAGAACAGGGGAAAGAAATAGACTTGGAGTGATCAATGGGTAGTTCTAAGGAATGATTCAGCCATGATGTAGTTGTGGAGATGGTAGCTAACACACCTCCCCAATAGTTTTCTCAAATTTTTCAGCTGGAACAACAAAAGTTTCGTGTGAATCAGAATCTAACCAGTAAGACAGAAACATTACTAATTTATAACAGAGGGAATTTAATGCAGAAAATTGGTTACACAAGTAATAGCAAAGATGAAATTCACCAAGGTAACATGGCCATAAGGAAGTAGGAAGCCATTGTCCCCTCTAGATTGAAAAGACGCAGGTCCTCTGGCTCCAACGTTACCATCCTAGGTTCAGATAAGTGACTGTGGAGCACACGCAGAGATGCAGACAGACCCATGTGATTACAAATGCACCACTCAGTACACCTTGCCACACCCTGCCTGCCCCCCTAGAGGACTGAGCTCAGTGGAAGTCATGGGGTGGATTTAAAATCCAACCATCTTTTAAAAAAAAATTAATAAAAGACAAAATCCATATCTAAGCAGAGAACAGATGAAGATGTCCACATTCAGTCTCTCAATCATGATTAACAAGCCTTAGCTATGATTTGACCATGTTCATCAGTATAAAACAGATGTCTTACATGTCTGCCAAAATGATCTAAGCAGTAGAACACTAAGCAGGACCAAGGTGACTGGCAAAAGTCAGAGTCCCGAGGAATCTCTCTGAGATGAAGGTCTGGGTGAATGACGTCTGAAAGGGGCCCAGCATCTGTAGGGAGTGAAGGAAGCAGGACTAGGGGGAGAAAATGTGAGCTGTGGTTCTGTCCCAGCACAGGCCTCAGCTGTTCAACCTGTGGCAAACTGTGGGGCTTGGGTGAGACCTCCATGAAGGCTTGAATTGAGGCCAGAGAGCAGGGCTCTTTGTCCCCTTCCAAAACTAGTCTTTGGATGTGGATTGACTCCAGGGAAGTGGCACAGTCTTTACCTAAGCGCATGTCTTAAGTCAAGAAAGAATCAGCACTGAATAAACTGAGTAACAAGTGCTCGTATCCTGAAGAAGTCTCTAGGCATTACACCCCAGTCCCTATTGCAGATGCCCAGAGTCCAAAGAGTGCTCTAGTCTATTGGAAGCATTTAGGGAGCTAAAGTTGTCCTATATTCTGACTGTTGTTTCTTTGTTTATATATCTCACATAAGTTGAGAGGAGAGACTGAGGGCCACTATGTGATAGCTGGCTCTGAGGAAGCGATGTACCCCGAGCCAAGGATTTCCCATTCACCCATGACATTTAGTGGAACATTCATCTCATTAAGTAAACAAATGAGGCACCTAATTTACAGATTTATAAGCCAATTATAAGGGTCCTGCCTCTAAAAGGGTCCTGTGACTTTTAGAGCTACTAGCCAGAAACGCCTCTGTCGAGCAGCTGTCAACCAGCAGATCTCCTAGAAACTGTGTTTGCATTTTTTGCCTTTGGAGGTGAGGGGATGGGCTCATAGCCACCAAGAAGCCAGAGTAAATGGTTTGACAGAAATTAGCTTAACAAGGAGCCAGGACTTCTTGCTGTGCTAGCACTGACCAGTCCAGCCTGTCCTGCCAATCTCTCTTCTTGGCCTAGAGCAGTGAACGATCAGGCTTGACCCAGTGCACTGGTCCTGTGTGAAAACGATGGACCACAGCTCTGACAACACATGGCCCCTACTTCAAGAAGAATATTTTTCATGCCAGGCTACATGCAAAAGTAACATTGTCGTATGAAAATATAGATTGATTATGACTCCACAAACCATCTCCCTCCACCCTTGCCCTAGGCCAGCTACGATGCAACTCCCCAAAAGGATTTGTCCCTAGTCTAGATTCCATGTAGGCAATGAGATACAGTGTCCTAGCTAGCAGGCTTTCAGCAGCACAAAGGAAGGAAATCATTGCATTAGAAATATCCTTGACCTTGGCCTTGTACTGAAAATTGAACTTTTCAGACTAAGCTTGAGAACCCAGTGCTATTGACAGTAAAAGAAATGACGCTCCTGGTGCTAGGGTATGATTTTTTTTTTTTTAATGAACAGAACATATTTATTGAGGGAAAGAAAGCTCCTGTCTGGGAGAGGCACAGGAGGGGAGTTCTGAGTGAGTGGTCCCCTAAGGCGTGATTTGTTATTGTCCTGCCTGGAACACAGAAGGAAGATATAGCAGAAGAAAAGGCCCGTGTCCTCATTCAACCATCTACTAAGCACCTGCTATGTTCTGGACCCTCAAACTACAATGCTGAGCGGAGAGCTGTTCCCCAACCTTCCTACAGCTTACAGACTAGTGCAGTCTACTAGAGAGCCCAGGCCACAGACAGAGATTGAATGACAACTCTAACTACTGCTACAAGTGAAAGGAATTCAGAGGTTTGAAAGTTCACAGTAGCCGACCTGACCAGTGTAGAGTCAGAGAGCGGGACACAGACAGTCCCACTGTGTAAGGGCCTCCTGCATGCCCAAGAACAAGGTCTGGAAGCTGATGACAGATCCAACAGTACAGCATTTGTGTATTTTATCCATTAATATATAACCATATGTTTTTGTCCTTGTATGTATGCATAGATCTTTGTTTGGTGCATGAGTTGACTGTATAGTAACCTATGTTATTATCATTCTAAAGCAGATGTGCTGGTGCTGACTAACCCTGATGTGGTCTTTCTACACAGAAAACCCTTTCAGTTGTTTATGGTCACTGGGATCCAGAAGGAGCAGAGACAGAAGAGCCCTAACCTAGAGCAAGACATCAGCCAGGGAACAGCCTGTCCTATTGACAACCTACATCACAACTATTTGAGGGTATGCATGAGTGGGACAGAACAGGCCTACAGACCTGTGAAGGCACACGAGGGTCTCTGTGTGCACGTGTGTGCACTGCCTATGCTGGCACACACGCGTATGTGCAGATGCTCTGGGTTCTGTGGTGAGCAGAGTGGAGGAGAGCATCTCATTTGCCTGGGTTGGCAGTTTTGAGACATGCTGCCTCTGGGAGTCGGGCACTTGCTGCACATCCGGTGTCCCTTACAGTCATTTTGCCTGCAGCAGTCACACAGTTGAAAAATCTGGGTCCATGTGACTGCTCCGAGACTCACGAAGGTGTACAAGTAGGACTCATGGCCATTTTGCAATTCCTGCTCATTAGACATGTCTGGGGCCTTGCGAGTGAGCTCGGAGGATAAATAAGTATAAATATTATATTTTCCTTCAGGTTATCTTTAAAAATGTATTTCCTTCTCTCTCTAGCTACCCCCCCCCACACCAACAGCTGTCAGCGCCTCCCAAAAGCTCCTGGGTATCAGAAGCACCATCCAGAGAGTCTGGGCCCTTAGCAAGTGGTTTGCTCTCCCTGGGCTGCCCCACCACCCAGTCTATGGGTAGACAGGGGCAGTAGGCACCCTGTGAGCTCTTGGTGGCAGCAAGAAGGCATGTAAAGATTCCGCTGGCACTGAGGATCTAAGCTTCCAAAGCAACTCCACACAGAGACTATAAGGAGCTTTGTCCTTGCCAGTTGGAATGGAATAGCCAAAGGTAGAAAAGCCCTGAAGTCAGAGCAAAGACTAATCCATCCCCAGATGATATGGTGCCACAACATAGATGGAGGTACAGCCCCCCCCCCCAGTCTGAATCAAGGGGATTCAGGTATTTCCAATCTGTGGATCACTTGATGTTTGTTTGTTTATTTGTTTGTCCTGGGGATTGAACTCATGACCTTGTGATTGCTAGGTAGGCACTTATACCACTGAGCTATATCCCCAGCTCGTCATTTGGTTTTAAGAAAGCATAGCCTACTGAAAGAACTTAAAGAAGAGGATGTTGGGGAAAAGGTATCAGTATTCTGTCCCCTATCATGATTGACTGAAGCCACAATGCTTTGTGGCAAGGTTTGGGGAACTGGTATTTTTACACATCCGTGCATGTTCTAGTGATCAGCCAGAGTTGAAAGCCACTGATGTGAAGTAAAAACAGAGGATAGTGTTGACAGAGCCTGGCTCCACACATTTGGTATGGCTGTGAACTCCTGTATCTACACTGCTCTGGTTGGCTCCTGGGAGTCCCCACCCTTCTCCCCAGAACTACAAAGCACCCACTATTCTGTGCTCATAGCAGCCTTCAGTGGTCTCAAAGGGATCCCAGCATGACTTTCTCCAGACTGAGGTACCCTCACCTCCTGGTCTTGCTGAGCCCCACCCCTAGGCACTGTCCTGAAAAGAGATCCCATCTACCACTTTTGTCTGAAACATGTAACATACTGAGGATGGTTGAGTGTCCAACAGAATAACCGGTGTCAGGCTGTCTCATCATCATGGGAGAATCTGTCTTTCTTCTCACACCTGCCCTGGACTCTAGCAAAGAGATCTTAGATTCCTTGTCAGAGAAGAGGCTGCACAACTACATAAGAAATGTTAGGGCCAGCGAGATAGCTTAATGAACTAAGTGCATGCTTAGACAAACGCAGGGACTGAGGTTCAACCCCTCCCACCACAGGCCACACCAGCCCAGCCCCTGTGCACACTGAGCCAACCACAGCGTCTGGGCATGGTGGCACACACCTGCAATCCCAGCGTTGGGGAGGCTGAAAACAGGAGAATCACTATGAGTCCAAGGTGCATAACGAGACCCTATACCAAATATACAAAAAAAGAAACATCTCCCAAAATCCCATAACAACATTAGCTACCACTGGCTTAATACTTCCTGTGTACCAGGCAATTCAGCTGATGGCTTTGTAGGCATAATAATAAAGGTGGAGTTATTCTCATTATGTCAGCAAGGAAATTAAGATCTAGTAGGTGAGTCATCATCTTATGGTCACAGAACTGGGAAGAAGACATAGCCAGGCGTGGTGGCGCACGCCTGTAATCCCAGCACTCGGGAGGCTGAGGCAGGAGGATCGGTGCAAGTTCCAGACCAGCCTGGGCTACCAAGGCCAGACTGAACTGCACAGCGAGACCCTGTCTCAAAAAAAAAAAAAAAAAAAAAAAAATCCCTGGAAGAGCCAGCTTCCTGGGCAACCCACTGGGGTCCCATGTCTGTCCCTCTCTGAGACAGAAACTTGGCCCGGCAGGATGGCTCAGTGGTCTAAAGCGCCTGCTTAGGAAAGCTTAGGTGGCTGCAGGGACCGCGGTTCGATCCCCGGCACCACATGCTGTGCCAGCCCTGCCCTCAGGGCAGGCTGAGCCGGCCATAAAAATAAATAAATAAACAAACAAAAGTTCTGAAACAAGAAAAAATAAAATAAAAAATTCTTAAAAAAAGAACTGGGAAGAAGACAGTGTCCATGTGTTTAGACCACACACAGAATTCACCTGTGGTATCTGGAGCTATTTCCAGAAGTGTGAATGAATGTTGGCATGAGTGTATATTGAGTGGGGTTCTGTAGGTTCTAGAAATCACCACCGCATTCACCAAGTATAATGGGGTTGCTTAGAGATCTCAAGTAAAGGAAATGTTCCAAGTTGTAGACATTACATCTGAGTCACTGGAAGCCACAAAACCTTGGCAAATTTGAGCTGGCAAATCTGAGTCTTGAGCTAACTTTACCACTCTATAAGTCTTCTTCACTCTGGAATAAACAGTTCTGGCCTCTTCATTCCTTCTTCACAGACCTCTGTTACACAGGATAATGGTAGCCAGGTCACCTTCTCTAGTTACAGCAACAAGAACAGCTCATGGTGCGTTTGGTCCTGGCGTAGTCATGGTGGCTTTTCACGACATTGAGGAGGTGAAACCAGGTTCTTCTGAGTCTACTGGGAACTAACCATGCCCAGCCACAGCGGCGATAGCTCCAGGGGTGCCACAAACAGATTCTGGAGGGGCTGCTGGAGATGCAGGAGCTGCGAGAGATGCTGGCCGTGAAGGAAAAGGCAGCCCAGGGCCTCCTGGACTCCAAGGACTGTGTGCGCCAGGGGGCCCTGGAGCTGTGACAACTGGAAGCTGAGCTCCAGAAGGCGGGCAAACAAGATGCCATCTTGCAGGCCAGGCTGCACCAGCCTAGCCAGGAGCTGCAGGACCTCAGGGAGATGGAGGCCGAACTTGATAGGCAGGAGAGAGGTGGACGAAGACACCACTGTCACTATCCCTTCCACCGTGTATGTGGCTCACTCAGCTTTACCATCAAATTAGTAAAACAGAGTGGGATTATAAGTGCAAGCCTGGGTGGGACCATCCGTGGCATCCACCATGGCCCCAGCATGGTCCAGCGCCCAGCTGTCCAAGAAGTTCATCAGCAGCTACCTCTGGTGCCTGGTGGACACCAAGTGGTAGCCAGGAGCCGCAGGGACCAACCCGCATGCTGAGGCAGGAAAACTGCCCGCCACAAGTATGAGGCCAGCCAGGGCTACATAGTGAGACCCCATCTCAAAAGGCAATAATAATAATAACAATAATAATAAAATGACTGTGCATCAAAAAAAAAAAAAAAAGAAGAAAGAGGAGTGGGGAGGAGAAGGAGAGGGAGGAGAAGAAGGAGAAGGAGAAGAAAGAGGAGGAGGAGGAAGAGGAGGAGAAGAAGATCTCCTAATCCATACAATCTGGCCAGGCCCAAGGCTTAGGATGAGTTGGAGGCCCGTCCCTATTTTCCCAAGCTCTTCCTTAGCCTTTCCAATTCTGACTATTTCTCTTTCCTTTGACCTTGTATTTCTATTCACATTTATACCTGGGACTGGCTGTCACTATCCTACAGTGAGGCTTCTGGAACATTTATCTCGCTAAGACTGACAATTATATTGTGTGGAACAAAGAGGCACCCTTAGTCCCAGAGTGGCTCTGTGGGTTTCTGGCTGGGAGAAGGCAGCTGTCTTGAGGACTGGGGAGAAATGAGCATTAGAAATCCCAAGCTCCATAATGACCTCAGAGCCATTAGTCAGGGGCTGACATGGCTGGCTCAGGGCCAAGGGAGCAAGCAGCTTATTTCTGTTGCATTATAGTTTGAGTCCATATGCAAACCAGAGGACTGTGTCCATAAATAAGGTATTATAGTTAAATCAATATTGATTATTAGGAGTTAGTGTTATATTTAAGGCCATAAAACTGAATAAATATTATGGTAAAAGTGTCCTATATCTCATAGGCAAAATCATTGCACAAGACAATGACACAGGCTTCAGATTGATGGAGCTGTGACTCCATGTCCTACACAGTTAGAGCAACATCTGTGATAAAGACAGCAAGAAAGGAATCTACTTTGGGGACAGTATGGGTATCCATTAAGCCATTTCTTGGGTACATTCTTGGTTTTGTTCAGGACTAGTATTACCCGCAACTCAGTATAGGGTCAATAGTTTTTCATAACTGGTTTTTTGTTTGTTTGATTTTTTTGCAGGACCAGGGTTCAAACTCATGACCTTGCACTTGCCAAGCAGGCACTTGTGCCAAGAGCTATCTCCCTGGCCCAGCCCTTCATGACTGGTATTTAAAAGGCAGTTGTGACAATTATATCCACCAGGTTTATTTTTCTAAGATATTTTCTTTTTGCTTAAAAAATAATTGGTAGGGTCAGTAAGATAGCTCAGCGGGCTAAAGAGCCTGCTTGGGCAATCTTATGTGATCACAGGGGCAACGGTTTGATCCCTGGTACCACGCGCTTCGCCAGTCTGACTCTCAGTCATGGTGAGTCTGCCACCAAGACTGGGCATGGTGGCACACACCTGTAATCCCAGCACTGGGGAGGCTGAAAACAGGAGGGTCACTATGAGTCTGAGCTGCATAGTGAGACCCTGTAACAACCAAATATATTAAATAATAATAATAATAGATGGTTAGGTTACTGTGAAACATGAAATTTCCTATGTAAAGGCAAAACAAACAAGAAAAAAAAAAGAATAAAATACAGAATCCAACCACTCAGAGGTAATTACTCTGCTAGTCAGCTTTTCTTTATTATAACAAACACCTGAGGTAATGAACTTCTAAAGATGAAAGGTATATTTTGGCTCACAGTTTGGGAGGGGCCAGTTGGTGATGAGTGGACCCTGTTACTTTTAGGCCTGTAATGAAGCAGCATGTCTTGGCAGGGAGTATGTGGTGGAGCAGAACCCCTTGATTCATGCCCAGAAAGTGAAAAAGAAAACAGAAGTGGGGTTTCTCATGAGTGCACACAATGATCTGCAGACTTCCTATTAGGCCCTATCTCTTAAAAATTCAACTCTCCTAACAGAACCAAGCTGAGATCAAGGCTTTAAAACATGGGCCTTCAAAGAACATCTCAGATCCAAACTATAATGATCACCATCAGCACTTCAGTGTATACCCTCCCAGTCACTTTTCTGTATGTGTAGGCATGCATGGTGAATGTAATGTCTTACTCTTCTCTCGTTGCTGGGACAAATACCAGACACTCCAAATGAGGGAAGGAAAGATTTATTTAGCTCAGTTACTGGAGGTTTCAGTCTATGTTCAGCTGGCTCCAAAGCAGAGTAGCACAGGGTCAGGGGCAACCTTTCATGGTGGTGGGCAAAGGGCAAGAAGAAGGGAGGAGCAGCAGCAGCAGCTCAAGCAGCTAACTTCTCCTCCTTCCTTACACTGAAACGCAAATCACCTGTCCCAGGGGAGGGGCAGCACCCATGCCCACAATAATCAATTACAAATTCCCGAAGCCACCCATGACTGCATGAGGCTTTGGGGGGACACCTAGGACACCTATACACAAACTATAACAAATATAATATTAATTGGGTTAAAATATCCAGGATGAAAAAAATAATAATATCTAGGAAGTTCTGCATCTGAATAAATTCTCCTCTCTCTTCTCTCTCTCTCTCTCTCTCTCTCTCTCTCTCTCTCTCTCTCTCTGTTCTTTTCTTTTCAGGACTGGGGTTCAAACTCACAACCTTGCACTTGCCAGGCAGGCACTTGTGCCATGCAGCTATCTCTCCAGCCCCAATTAATTCTCTTATATGAAGTGAAATGTACTTAGTCAATCTCTTGTTGGTATATAGCTTCCAGTATTAATTAATTTTCAATTTTCTTTTTCTAAAAATGTATTTAGTACAGAGTCTACAGGGCCACACTGCACAGATCAGACTTGTAGTGATTCTCCTGTTTTCAGCCTCCCAAGCACGCACTACCATACCTAGTCTCAGGTATAGTCTCAGAGCACCCTGGGCCAACATGGCATGCTGGGGATCAAATCCCAGTCCCTGCACCTACCTAAGCAGGCTCTTTAATCCACTGAGCTATCTGGTCGGCCCTTAAATTTTCTTTATTCTAAGTGGAAGTAAAAAAAAAAAAAAAAAAGAATATCATTGGGAAATTAACCTTTCTATTTTTCCAGTTGACATGGAAGAGTAAGCCTGAGAGAGGAACAAGGTTGTATATGTAACCCTAGGTTCCTGTACTGCCTCTCACGGAATGGCTAGGTCTAGAGGGTTTGGGGTGTCCCTCCCCCTTGGTGAGCATTTATTGGAAACAGTCATCATGGCATGGAGGTGGCAGGAGGGCAACTCCCTCCCATGCCCAGCGCTTGCCACTCCCCACCAGCCGTGATGTAGAGAGGGTCAGGTTCTTCATCTGTCTGGTGGCACTGGAGAAAGATGTGACTTAAACTTCATCAGCCAGTCACCATCTGAAACATGGAGTCCTTAACACTAGCCACAAGCTTCGCAGGGCCATTTGGAGGCTAACTTGGGCAGTAGAATTTGGGGAGTGCACCTGGCTACTGTTAGCCCCTGACTATTCCTCACACCCCTCAGTGATTCATTCTATAGCCAGCATCACAAATGGGCCATCCACAGGCCAAATGTATCTCACAGCTTTGCTTGGCCCAAACTGGCACTGTGGTTTTAACCAACTTCAGTTGCCAGCATGTGAATTTCAGGTGATGTCACTTCAATTTTCAGATCCCCAACTTCTCTTGAATGCTCAGAATGCCTGGCAACATCCTGTTTCCCTTTTTATAGGTCAACAGCGGCTGGTCCAGAGTGGTGGCCACTTCCCCCTGTCCACTTCCCCCATCCACTGCCTTCTGACGGAACATGAATGTGCATGGAGTCAACGGCCCCACAAGCCCACTTTACTGAATACCTGCCCAATCCCTGAGCACATTTCTGCCCCTGGTATTTGCACACCAGTGTTGACCACAAGAGCAGAAAACTGGCTGGGTTGGGGAAGAGAGGGTTAGTATTCTCCTGGTGAGCCTGAGGGTTCCACAGTATTGTGGTCAGGAAAAAGCATTTACATACATACAGGAGGACCCCCCAACACTCCAGCCCACCTTCCTCCATGGAGGATTTTCCTTCTCCTGCAGAAGTAAAAGCTCTTTCCTCCAAAGGCACATATTCATCTTTTCTAAAATCAAAAGAAGGAAATTCTGGCACAAACATCTCCAAATCCCAAAAAGGACTCAGGAATCAAGGCCGGTCCTTTCTTTCCTCCCACATTGTGATGTGAACTGAGGCCAATGAAATGGAATTAATTTACCCCATTTACAACAAAGAAAGGGAAGCCCAGAGAGGTGAAATGAGTTATCTAACATCACACACCTTAAAAGTAGCCTGTCTGAGACTCCTGCCTGGATTATATGATCCCAAGCCCACTGATTATGCCACTGCATTGGAGACATCTGAGGCTCAGCCAGGTTGGGGAAGGCTGCAGCCTGCAGAGCATTATGTGGCTTGTTAGCCTTAAAGGCTCCACAGGAGGATCTCCTGCCTGGCTAATGTGTGGCAGCGGGGATGAAGGCTTTGCCACTAAGAACAAAGGACAATTCTGGTGAGAGGACAATACAATGTCCTCCAGATGGTCTGTTCATAACGGACCCACCCAAGTGACCCAACCTGAGGCCGAACTTCTTCCAGCCAAGAAGAGTTGAGCCTCCAACCCCTCTTTGTGCCAGATTCCAGATGAGAAGAGCGGGAAAGAGCTGTAGCTCCTGCCCAAGGACCTCTCTTTCCCTTGAAGAAGGAGAAGGGGTAAGTCCTAGGGAGATGTCTGTTTCTCCCTCCTCCCACCCTCTCCCAGACCTGCTCAACCCATCAGCAAGCATGATGGCTCTACCTCTAATGCAAATCCAGCCTCTCCATACCCTCTCCTACTCATCTCTACTGGTCCCCATCCAAGCTGCGTGACTGCTAGAGCCTGCTGTTTCCCTGCCTTCACACCGACTTCCTATGCCCCACCCTAATTAAACCCCCTTCTAAGGCTTCTCATCACCTTTATAACATAAACTAACTATTCTACCATGGCCTACCAGGTCCAGAAGACGACCTCTTATCTACCTCTTCAAGTATGTTGTCTCCTGGTTTTCCACACATACAAACATCAGCCCTTCTCCACCCCAACAAATAGCCCTTTTTTCTATTCCTTGAATCCAATCAAGCTTATTCCTGTCTATTTTCCCCACTATTATCCCCTCTGCTTGGAACAGCCTTCACATATCTTTGTACAGCTGCTCTTTCTTATCATTCATGTCCCAGATCAAATGCCACCTACTCAAAGAGCCCTTTCTGACCCCCAGGAGTTCATCTCCAGTCACTTTTGCTCACATTATTCAATGTTATTTTCTTCACAGAACCAATAATGTCTTAAATTACCTTAGTACTTGCTTTCTTGTCTACTCAGGATCTCCTCCCTATGAAGAATCTGAGTCTATGAAAGATGAGCCAGTGTCTGTCTTACTCAATATTATTTTCCCCAGTGAGGAATCCATAAGGATATGAAATAGTTGTTAAGTTGATTATTAATTAATTATACAAGTGAGAGATCATAAGGGCACATACTAAAAACTATGAGGGGCCTGGCGGGATGGCTCAGTGGTCTAAATCCCCTGCTTGGGAAAGCTTGGGCAGCTTCAGGGACTGCAGTTCAATCCCCAGCATCACATTCTGTGCCAGCCCTGCTCTCAGGGCAGGCTGAGCCAGCCATAAAAATGAGTGAATAAACAAACAAAGGTTCTGAAATAAGAAAAAATAAATAAATAAATAAAATTTTTTTAAAAAAGAACTATGAAAAAAAAATAATTAAATAATTAAAAAAAAGAACTATGAACAATAGGGCTAATTACCAAAAGGATTTGACATAACAGAAGCTTTGAAAAGTTTGGTGAGGAAATACTTTATCAATACTGGCCACTATGGGGTGTGGACAATGATGATTTTAGTGTTAGAAAGTTGATTTTGAAGTACTGGCAGGACTTCCATGTGATGCTCAGTTGTTCACATACCTTGGAGTCCAGGAGGGAGATGTAGGCTGCTAGCTGAGATTGGGGTAAGGAAGTATCTGGAGATGCAACTATGATGAGAGGAGGGCCTAGGGTGTGATCTTAAGTTGGGTGAAAGAGAACTGGAAAAGGGCATACCTAGAGAGATAGGAGAAGCACAGAGCAAGCGTTGCTGGGGAGCAAATCTTTCAAGAAGAAGATCAACAGCTTGAAAGGCAAGAGTGATTCTGAAGATACAGACTGAAGAGCATTGCCTTTGTGTTCTGGGGACCATTGGGTTCTCCCAAGAGCAACCACAGCAGTGGGCTCTGGATAGATATCAGAGCGGAGCAGTTTGGAGGACTGAAAAGGAAGACACTTGCACACTGGTGGACCAGAAATTCACTCAGTATGGCTGTGAACAGGTCAAAGATTCAACAATAGCCAGGGAGAAAAAAGAGGTAAAGAACAAGATTTTTTTTAACTGGCGAAGGCTGGCAATGTACAGGCCAAACCTTTCGGTGTGTGTGAGTCTGCAACACAGCTTACATTCTTCCCCAAAGGGCTGCTATTCACCATTAAAAAAAAAAAAAAAAAAAAAAAAAACTAATTGCTATGCGTTCTAGGTACTCAGCTACATTGATGGTATAAATGAAAAGACCCAAGAAAAAAAAGATCTTGAAAAAGACCTGAATTCCCCCAACCAGTATGGAAAAAAGGAAAATGACTGTGAAGGAGATGAAATGAGTGATGCAGTAGATAACAGAGCTCTCAAAATCTTAGTGGGGAGATGAGGAAGGGGATGATACAAAGTGCTATTTTAATGGTTTTTGTCCCTCCTGCCCAGCCCTGGTAAAGAAAGCTGAGCAGAGCCATATAATAATACCAAAAGCAAGACACAGCCTGGAACTGTTGCACAGTGATGCTTCCAGCTTCACCACCAACTCCAGCATCACTATTCAGTTCCCCCAAGATACTTTGAGGTTGAACTCAGATATCCTCTGAGACCCATCACCACTGACATAGTCTCTGAAGTCAGTTTCCTGGATTTTTACCCCTGTTTTGCTATTTTCTAACTCTATAACCTTGGGTGGGTTACTTAACTTCCCTGTGCCTCAATTTCACCATTTAAAAAATAGTACTAATAATCACCTCATAGTGTTGTTGCAAGCAGGAAATGAAAAAATAGACAGCTAATAAATCTCTGGGATGGTACCAGTACCAAAGCTATGTATAGTTTTGATGAATGTTGTTGTGTTTGCCTCTTTGTCCATGGAGACTCCTAAGTATAGGAAGAAGGTCAAGGGAAAGAGAATTCAGAACAGAGAATGAACTTTTTCCACAAAGGACCAGACAATAGACTTTGGTGGTTGTGTTGTTTCCCTTTCAACTACCCACTTCTGCCACTGTGCAGAAAACAGTCACTGTAAACAGCCTGTGTTCCAATAAAACTTTATTTACAAAAACAGATGACTGGCTGGATTCAGCCCACAGTCCAGAGTTGCAGACTCTGAGTCTCTGAAAAAGAGGATGGTAAGTTTTCCTTGCTGGTAGATAAAAGGAAGAAATCACATACATCCTGATCCAGGCCAGAGGTCTGACCACTCTGGCTGCAAACTCACTAAAAAAGAAAGCTCCAACTCCCAGAACAAGCAAATAATAAATGAGTTTTGAAAATAATTAAAATTGAAAATTGATTGTCTGGGCCAGAGCAGATTTATGCAAAGGGCCCTGTTCCACTGGGAGTGGAAGTAGGGCTTCTAAGCTCTGTGTTGAACAAGCTAAGCATTTTTTCAGATTATTCCCAGCATAATATGCCAAAGGGAATAGGCTCCATTTATTATTTCCTTTAAAAAATCAATGGGCTGAAACATTCCCTCTAGACCTATAATATTTATTTCAATGTTCTGTCAATAAATATAACAAGGTTAGCTTTCTATCAGTTTAGTTGGAAGAATCATTTGAGGGAAGCTCTATTTGTTAAGCTCAATCACAGAAGGCAATCAATAGGGGAAAATTCCCTGGTCACTATAGCTAAGAAATATAGAGCTCAGAGGAGCCATCCTAGGAAAGAGATTGATGTCACTGCCCCACAACCCCTCCCTCCTCCCCCCAAATGTAGGAGATGTGGGTGCCACCTTGAGTTATGGAGAATCTGGTCTTCACCTTATGCTGACAGGGAAACTGAGGCTAGGAGAGAAAGTGGATTATCCAAGCATAAGGAGACAAAATCAGAAGGAAAATCCAAATATTCTGACCTCAGAGTTCTTCCAGGTCTCGAGCTATTCAGCTGAGTCAGCTGGAGAATGGGAAACACATGGAAAAGGGATTTTTTTTTCTTTCATTTGCATTCATCTTTGTTGGATAGGGTTCTGCAAAAGATGGATCCTGATAGGAGGGTCTGACTTGTGTTGAAATGACAGGACAAAAATATGTCCTCTGTGAGTTCTGTTGGAGACTACTGGGTGCTTGAAGAGTTAGGGACAATATTTTCCCATTTTTGCCTTCATCCTGCAACACATATACATGCACACATGCACGCATGCGCACACATGTGCACGCATGCACACACACACACACACACACACACACACACACACATCCTCATGGCTGAGGTGGCAGGGTTGTCCTCACTCTTAAAAGTTTAGTGCATTTCCCCTGGCTGGTACTATATGAGTCTTCACAAGTCTACCTAATATTTCTATGAAAAGAACCATGGACAGTATAAGTTAGGTCAGAAGACTGGATCAGTTGGCTCTTTTCCACCATATTCTTGGCTAGATAAACTCATTCCCATGCCTCCAAATTCCTTTTTCCCATCTTTAAAATGAGAATAATAATCGTGGTACATTACTAAAAGGGCAGAAGGAGCATAAGGAATTTGTGATATTGTTAGAAAGATAAAAATAATCATTAGCGTTGCTGATTGAGATATTATTTAAAAGCATGTATGGCTACTGTCTGCATGCCAAGCCCTACTGCATGCGTGCTTCCTGCTTTCTTACATTTTGTTCTCACAACAACACAGTGAAGTGGATGATATAAATATCTCCATTTTACAAATATGAAAAGTAAACTTGGATAATCAGCTTGGAGAAGAATAACTAGCCCAAAATCCCAATGCTAGAAAATGGTGACAGTTTAGACCCAATTTGTCCAACTCTAAGACTATGCTTAGGACCTCTACTACCAGAAAGATTACAGTGGTGTTCTGATCTGGAAGGAGGGAGCTGATTCCTTGGTTCCACTCTCCTCCCCAGTCACAGCCTCCCTCAGAAAACCTGGACCGAGCATGCAGTGGTTCTTTATCACCCACCTCTGAGTCCTTTTGGCCTTGATTATCCAAGGAAGCTTCAATAAGTTGTATGCTTTTTGGAGACTCTCCAAAAACATGCTTCATCAGTAAGAAGTCTTAAACTTTAGCTAATTTAGTCTTTCCCCTAGAGACTAAATTATCCCAAATAGAAAATAGCAACAACTCTCCTAAGCTATCACGGAGTTTGGATGCTGCTGGAGAAATTTGGGAGAAGAATTTAACTAATATAGTGGAACAATTATATACTGAGTTTCTAAAATGACAGACATTATTTTAGACATTAGAAATACAAATATATTCACCAGCCTAATGAAATTACTCCTTGTGTCTTCTTCAGTGTATCTAATGCAAAATTCAGTATCTCACCATCCCAGTACCCATGGTTAGGCTCCATCTCACCTGGCTTCCAAGTCCCTAGCACCCATCGCTCCACTAAAGTAAAGCCCAGGAAATTAATCATTAAGTCCTTTTTTCAGACTCTCAGAAATCCAAGCTCTAGAGAAAGTGGGCAACCCAACACCAACTAGGAGATCCATGAAATAATAAATACCATAATTTAAATGCTTTGGGATTAACCCAAAGTAAGTTGTACTTACAAATACAACTCTGATAACTTGGAGCCCAAAGCTGACTCATGAGAAGTTATCTTCTACTCTACTTCCTTGTCCTTCTCCTACCACAAAAATTTAGCAATCTTAAGAGCTACTATATGTTCGCACAAATTCATCCTATCCTCTGCTTATCACAGAGATAACTGGCTAAGTCAAATAATCAGTGTTGGAGCCCAAGAATTTCCAGAAGCAGAGAGACCTGAATCTCAGCCTTTGCTCTACTGAAGACTCTTTCTCTGTTAGGCTAAGCTAGAAGTGTCCCACTGTAGGCTTCTTGATCATTATGTTGCATCAACAGTCAATGAAAAAGTTCTTTGACCCATATATGCTGTTCTTTCCCCTCAGAAGACAGTGGCCAGCACAAGTTCTAAGCAGGACTTCTCCTAGAGACATCAAGACTTTAATTAAGACAATGAGTGCACAGATGAATCCCAATATACATTCACTGAGTCTCTACCAGAGATTCAGGCTATAGTGCTTCACAGGGAGGTGTACACAATAAGACAATTCTGAGCAAATTGATCTTAAATGAATAAAGGAAATTTAGTATACTGATTCTGTTCTCTAAATATCACCAGTACATGTTTCTCTCTTCACCTCTACTGCCACCAACATATAATTACTATTATCTTTTACCCAAACTATTATTATAGACTTCGTAAGTCCACTCCGGCCTTTTCAATACATTCCCCATGTAGTTACTGGGGTCATTTGCTGATCATTTTTAGCTAGAGTGTAGCACCCTAGCTAAAAACCCAGCAGTAGATTCAACTGCACTTAAGAAAAAAAATCAAAATCCTACTACTTTGTTGTTTTATCCTAAAATTCAACCTGAAGATGAACTTGGATGTAGGAGATGGTCCTTAAGAAACACATGAAAGTAGGAAGCAAGAAAAATCCACAGGGAAGATAGAAAGATGCTACCCATGTTTTTCATTGACATGCAGCACAACAAGCTCTTCTTTCTCTATGCTGGTCTTCTAACACCAGAAACTCAAGACAACGAGGTAGAAATCTTTGCAATTCAGCAGAATCCTTACTTTTTCCCCACATAGAAACAGCACAACCCTTAGGACCAGTACCTCTAACCCTACACTCTTACAATTCTGGACAGGACGCTCAAGTTCCCCAAACTGGGCCCTGGAAGTAATGGAGAGAGTGTTCAATCCCTCCTTCGCCCCTTGATTCCCAGAACCATAAATTCTAGCTGGTATAGCACAACAATACTTAGTATAACATATCTGCATGCTGGAGAACAGAATCTCAGCCTTGTCAGAAGCCATTCCTCAAGCTACCACTTTAGCTGACCATGACAACATTCTACCAGGTCAATAACCTATAGATAATGTGATATAAAATAGAAATAGGGCCAGAGAGTCTCAATGTCATGTGCCATTGTCATATCTTCTTTGTTCTAAAGTGGAATTCTTTTTTTTTTTTTTTTTTTGGTGGGACCGGGGATCGAACTCATGACCTTGCACTTGACAGGCAGGCACTTGTGCCACTGAGCTATCTCCCCAGTCCCTTAAAGTGGAATTCTTGATCTGAGATGATACTGCTTAGGATTACATGCCATTAATTAAGTTCTGGTACAGGCACCATGTACAAAGAAGACAAACTCTTCCCCAATAATTTGTTAGTCTCTGGACAAACTGCTGCACCTTCCAGAGGTAGTAGCCACTAGTGATGGGTCATTCTCCACCAGGATCAGTAACGTAGTTAAGTGTCCAGTATTGCTTTCTCCTTTGATGGGTCATACATTTTGTGACTGCCCTAACTAGGTCACCCTTGGCAAGAGGGAGCTCACACTGCCAGGCCTATGCATAACTTTCCACTGCTACCACCATGGTATTCTTTACATGGGCCCACTATGCACACACAGGATGCTGAGAACCAAGGCCAGGTAACATCCAGTGACAAGTCCTATCTACTCCTTTCACCTCATTGTTTAATGTATCTTCTATACTGGATGCTCTTTGAGAAGCACTGAGACAAAACTGTATTTTAAAAACTTGTGTTCACTCCTATAGAGTCACACACACCCCTCAACCCCAGACTCCCTGTCTCTAACCAATCAGTCTATTTCTTTCCAAGGCCCTGGCCAAATCATGATTGCCCAATAGTCTATGTAGAAACTCACCTCAGATCATTTCTTCCTGTATGAAAGCGGACAATCAAACTGCACAGCTTAAAGCTATATCTACTGAAAGACTCCTTCTACATCCTTATACTCTACAATTAATACGTTGAACTGATCCATTTGAGAACTAATATGAGGCATTTCCTCCTCTAGCAGCTGGCCATGGGAGTCTCCTGACAAGGGAATAGATATGACCTAAGAAGGAGGTGTTGGCTCAAACAAGACAGATAACATGGGCGGCTACACCTCCCGCGCATGTACTTACTTGAATCTCTGAACCTGTTCAGATCTGATTCCAACATACAATTCTAACAATACAGTGGATTGCTAATGCATCTCCCCAGCCTTATGACTCAGATATGACAACACTCAGCTCATGCTGGGAAAATTTTGGCCATGTAGTCACTTGATAGTCCACTGTCAATGTTTGGTCGATATGATGGCCTGGTATTACTCTAGGATCTGACTTGTCAAGCGCTGAATAGTTTTCTGTTGTAGAAGGCATAGCCTTGCTCCATAACTCCATGTGCTTTCCCTGTGTGTCTCCTAATACAGCTGGTCTGATTCTATCACAGACATCTCTAACACTATTGTATTTACCAGGTCATGTGGCCCTAGAAGTCAGACAGGTTACACTGCAGCTTGGAATCACAGCTGTACTCTTCTGATCTAGAACTCATTCAACACTGGCAATCTTCTAGGCTGCACAATAATTGACTAGAGCACTGCCTCAGCCCCCAAAAGAGAGGTCCACCAGGCACTATATAAGAGACAAGGATAGGACTTCCAGAATCAACGAGGTGAACCTGAGTGTTTGCAGGGTTTATCTCCCATCTCTTTCTCATCATGTCTTTCAGTAAGGCATCCAAGTATTTGCCAATTCCTGTTTATTTGGTTCCAAAAAAATGATGTCCTCAAAATAATGAGCCAGCCTGATGTTTTTATATTGGCAAGAAAACCAAAGACCCTTTAGACTCCTGTATATTACAACAGAGAGCAAGAAAATCAACATCACCTTGGGGCAAGACAGTGACTATATATTGCTCTTTCCCATGTGAATACAAACTGTTTCTAATCCTTTTTTCCTGATGTGCACTGAAAAGATCAAATGTTTCATATCAAATGCTGGAGGCTATGTTGATCTGTTCTAGTAAAGATAATATATCCAGCACAGTAGCTACAATTGGGACTACCACTTGTTTTGATTATTTATACTTATTATCTTAGAATAATCTGGATTTTCAGGAACTCAACCAATGAATTACATAGGAGTGTGATGGGAGAAAACAGACCCCAAAATCCTTCAGATATGATGCTGGCACTAAGTTCCACAAAGCCACTTATGATATGGCATGGCTTTGGATTTCATACGTTAGCCAAGAAGACAGCATCGTGAAAGGCCTCTACTTGGGCTTCTTATCATAACAATCAAGGAAATAAATGTGAAAGTTTTAGCAACTACTGTTTATATCTATTCTAATTACATTTTCAGAGTCAGGGAAAAAATAATAATAAGTATGAGGGATCCCTTGGACCCACAAGACAGATTAAACCAGTGTTCTCCACCTAGCTTCAATAGGTCCCAATTCTAATATGGGGGTTATTGTGGCATTTGACTTCCTACTCCAGACCCTATAACCAGTAGTTCCCAAAATTCTTATAGCTCCCTCTTTCCTAAATAGATAGGTATATGATAGCTTTGAGAAACGATTAGGGAAATGTCAAGCCCTTCCTCAAAGGGACTTGACCTCCCCTTCAATAAAAGGACTCTAGGTCTGAATAGTGGCTCAAAACTGCAAAATACATAGATTCATTATTTTCTGTTATTGGAACTGCTATAAAGCATGATGATTTTCCCTTGTTGGCTGCCTACATATCGAACTCCTTAGCTGTCAGCACAACCTTTGGGACAAGGCTCCAAGGTGACAGTTGGCTCTACTGCTTTATATAGTAAGTCTACACTTTCTATGTCCATTACCTGCCTGTTACTGGCCTCTGTTATTATAAATCCCCATCATTCCCATTTTCATTAAGGAAGCTAGTTCCGTGGCAGCACCTCTTACCATCAACTCTTGGCTGTAGAAGATACCCACTGCTGAGCTCCTTCATAGTGTTACATAACCCAGACTGCTCTAGTGAAGGCAGTGTCCTCTGGACACTTCTGGAAAGCAGTCAGCTGGTGACATAGTCTCCACACATCTAAACCTCTGTTTCCTTCCTTAATATTCCACCAAGGCAATCCTAGCATCACCTTCTAATTTACTACGGCCCCAACCTCCATGGAAATATTCTAGCACCAAGCATATTAGCACTGACTTCAAGTGTCCTTGCCTAGAAATTATCCCTGTACAGTAATCCCCCCTGGTCCAGGTGTATGTTTCCACCTGCAACTCTTCACAAACACAAAACCTTCTTCCTCCCTTCACTACATGTGCCTCATGGTTCCTGCTGTTTCACACTGGCAACTCATGCAGCTCTTTTGGTGATAAACTAATCCTTCCTGGAATAGAATCTGCATCTGCCTGCTTCCGCTACACTGAGACTTGACCCAAGTTAGTGTTCCAATTTCTATGATGACTTTAAGACTAAGATTAGCTATATTGAAGTCACAAAATGAAAAATCCGGTTCCCTAGCTGCCACTTGAAAGAGGACAGGATCTTTGCAGGACCTTTATTTTGGATGCAAGAAACAAACATTTATTTTGCTAAAATACTGAGATTATTTTTCTGTTAAAACAGCTGCCCTAACCTTAACTAACATAATGCTCCGTTACCTCCATGTCTTCAAATCCAGAACAAATTGATCCATATCACCAAGAAAAAGAAGAAAATTTCCCCTAAGGTTAAGTTCTACCTCATACCTCCTTGTTTACTGATACAAGATGAACTTTTCCCCAGGACAATTGAAACTGGTGGGACTGTCACTCCTTTGTAAGAAAAGTCTGGCTCCCTAACCCTCGAAGTATGATCAGACCCTAAAGCCCCAAGCCAAAAATAATCTGATGTCAGCACATTTCCCTAGGTCTAGTTCTTCTGCCTTAAAAACATATATGTGTCCTCATTGACCCCACAGGTGGAGCAAAGCTATGCTCGGCTCAGTTTCTTCTTGTTTCCTCATCAACATATTGTAAGGCCTCATTTATGCTCACCTTATATAAAAAAATTATTTTTGAAGCAACCAAAGGAAAAGGAAGAGAAAGATGAAAAAAAAAAAAAAAAAAAAAAAAAAAAAAAAAAAAAAAAGAAAAAAAAAAAAAAAAAAAAAAAAAAAAAAAAAGGCCAAAGAGGAGAGGTAAGAAACAGTACATTTACTCAACCAATTATATTCACTGGAGCTCTTGGAAGACATCCATCTGCTAGAATATAGGCTAGCAAGTGATAGAGGTTCTGAGGAAGAACTCTACATCTAGGACCTAGAGAATAAGCTCTGGGTCTGATTCAACCATTCTCTGGCCCCAAGTCTTGTCTACTCCCTAAGTTTTGCTTTTGCACCTGGAAATCATTTTTATTTCCCAGGACACAGAAGCTCAATGTAAAAAATAGAACAAACAATAGCTCCAAGCAGAGAGAAACAGATATGCCATTGCTGTTATCAGGTTCTGCCGCCACTGTCACTGCCACTGAACCACTACCAGTACCATCCCATCATTCATGCAACAAATATACAGTGTGTGTGCTGAGAATACAAGAGTAACAAGGAAGTCACGGCCCCTGCTCTCCTACAGCTTACATTCTAGTGAAAGAAACAAGTGTTCATCAGATAATCAAACAAATTAGTGTATAATTACAAACCGGCATAAATATTCTGAAGGAAAGCAACACATTCTATGAGAGCAAATAAAGAATGAGCTGGCTTAAATGCTTCTCTGAAGATGTAACATTTGAACTGACATCTGAAGCATGAGTAGGAGTTAACAAGGCAAGAAGGGAAGGGGGGAGAGCATTTCCAGCAGATGGCACAACAGGTGCCGAGGCTCTGAGTTGGGGGGACAGCACACAAACATGTTGGGAGAAGCGGGAGGCCAGCACAGACCACAGAGGCCAAAGGAGAGCCTGCCACACTATGGGGCTGGAAAGACAGGCAAAGCTGAGCCTTGAGGTCTTGGGGATGCACTGCAGATGTTTATCTCCGCAGTAAGAGCAATGGAAGAGTAGAGGTGGAAGGATTTACACTGGGGAAGGAATATAGCCAGATTGATGCTTAAAAGGGCTCACTTTGGCTGTTGTGTGGACAGTGGACTGGGGGCAACAGGATTAGAAGCAAGAAGATGAACTAGGAGCCCTTCATGGGGATCCAGAGAAAAGATGATGAAGGCTTATACTGTGGGACTAAAACCAAAAGGATTTGGGAGATAGGTGGATAATAGGCTAAGAGCAGCTGCTGTTGACATCTTGTGCTCTTAGCATCTCATAAAAATTGCAAGGTTTTTTTGGTTTGGAACAATGGAATCTCATCATACATGGGAGTTAGATTGGAGGCCTGTACATAAGACAAGAATCACATGTAGTCAAAAGTACCCTCGAAAAACACTGAAACCACTCATAAAGTACAGTATACATCAGTTTGTTTATACAGCCACGAACAGAAATTTTTAGGCACACTAAAGTTAGAGAGCCACTGAGCTAGAATAAAGAAAGCAACAGAAGGGAAGCCCATATGCAAATGTCTGGGCATTCAAATCACTTGCCTTTAAGATGACTACTCAAATCCCCAGCAGTGAATGAGGGAATTGTCACAGGGAGGCAATATACACATAGTAGGCAGGGACCAGAATTTTTGTAATATTCCCACTTTCCTATTTAGTCCTTTCTGTTTCAATACTAAGCTTTTGTCACTCTTATCACACATTCATATATTAGTTGCTTATACTAGGTGGCCTATGTTAGGCTCCCCAGCCCAACGTCTACACCAACCTCTTCTTTCCCAAAGAGAGTCTCTTTCCTCCATGCTCCACCCCAGCTACACTCCCTAATACCAAGATGAGCTCACTGCGGGTGAGGTGAAGACCCTGTATCGAGCAGAAGAGATAAACTCACCCTGTTGTAACAAACTATCCCTTGATGTTAATGGCTTACAGCAACACAAAAGATTATTTCTGACTTGCCATTTGCACATCAATGGGTTGAATGAGCTCTGCCCTTTGTGGTTTTATTGGTCCAGTGGAGCAGATACCATCTCTAGCACTGCCAGCATCAAGGAAGAGGGAAGGAGAGCTCTGAAGACTGAACAGAGCCATAAAATGCCCATACAAGGCACCAGTCACTTCCATTCACAACTCATTGGCCAGAATTCATCACAAGGCTTCACCCAACCGCAAGAGGGCCAAGAAGTGCAATCCTGCCATGTGTTCAGCAGGTGCACAGCCAGAAATATTTGACAAACAACACTAATGACTTCCACATGCTCTAAATGTACAATGACAAGAGAGAGAAGAGACAAGCTTTAATTATTAAGTCTGTGTTTGGATCCAGGGCTCTGTGCAACCATGTGGCTGAATGAAATGTGCCCATCATGCCCCAGGGAGCATAACCTATTCCCAGAAAAGGCTCCCAGACAGAGTATAGATGCACTATCTTGAAATTCAAGAGTCCCAACAGACACAGCTGACAGCCTGGGCTTGACTCCACCACCTCTCTACCCTCTCCCAGCCCAACATTTCAGAATGAGGAATATTACGATGGAGTTCACACTGTGTCCTGAAATCTCTGACCGTTTGGGCTGGGGGCAGTGGGTTTATAGCTGAATGCTTGCCCTTCAGGAGCTCCCTACATAAATAACTGCCACATGCAGAGATAGTGTCCAATGGTCACCAACCTTTCCCCCTTTGTCCCCAGACACAGATGTAGCCTAGTGCCCCACTCCTTGAATCACTCATTAAGCCTATGACTTGCTTGGACCAGCAGTGTGTGGCAGAAGTGAAGTCCATGCCTTAAAGGGAAAGGCCAGTTCCAATTCCCCCCTTTGGAGTCAACAGCATACAGAAACCAAAGCCAGAAGACTGAATGATTAGAGGCCAGGTAGGGAGAAGCTCTGGAGGATGGGTAGCCACCTTGGGTGTTGCAGCTGTAGGCAGCTTCCAGCTGACTGCAGCCACATGGATGTCCTACACTCCACCAGATGCTGCAGAACTGCCCAGATGAAGCCGACCAACCTATAAAATATAAAGAAAATCGATCATTAAAGTCATTAAAGTCACAGAGCATAATCACAGCTCATTAACATGGCAACAAATAACTGAAAAACATGCACTATCAGATGTGTATGGGTAATGCTGAGGAACCGAGGAAGGACGATCTGAAAACACTTAAAAATGTGTAAGCCAGGAGTAGAAGCACACACCTATAATCCCTTCACTCTGGAAAGGCTGAGGCAGGACAATCACAAGTCCCAGTCCAACTTGGGAAACTTACTGATACTGTGTTAATAATAATAATAATAATAATAATAATAATAATAATAATAGCAGCTAGGGATGTGGTTCAACTGAAAGGTCTTGAGTTCAATCCCCAGTGCCATAAGGACATCTTTAGCTTGGATTTTCTAAAAAGATGGACTTACACTGGGACAGCAGAGGTGTTATGGAGACAGATATATACTTACAAATAAGTGAGAAAGCTAAAAACAAAATCAATCTGAACCTGAATATAGGATCATGATTTGTTATTAGACACCAGTAACTAAACATAGACAGCAGGAACAAGTCCTAGCGTCCTGTAGCACAGTGGGGGACTATAGTTCACGGAAACATGATATAGTTTACAAAAAACCTGAAGAGCAAAGCTCAAGCGCTCCAAGCATAACGAAATGCAAAGGCAATTGAAATGCTAATTACCCTGGTTGAATTGGTACACATTACATACTTGTGTGAAAATATTATACTATACCCCATAAATATGTACAGTTATTACATATTAATCAAAACAATTTTAAAGAAGTGAGGAAACTAAGAAGAGACCAGCAACATGGCTGTAACTCTGACCCAGAACAGTCCAGTGAGAGGCTCTGAAGCTGGGAAGAAAGCCTGGTCTTGTGCCAAAATGAAGCAAGGAGACCAGCCTTACAACCCTCTCCTTGGCCATTATGAGCTAGGGGCAGGTCCCAGGACAGAGCATCACTTCCAGGAAGATAGGACCTGCAGCTGCAGTCCGTCCCCATGGAGGATGCAGCCATAGGCTCCCAGCAACTGGCATTCTCAGTAACAGAGGATAGAACTGCCCTGAAGAGGGCCAGACAAGAGAAGACAATGTCCCCACAGGGGGTGAGCCCATGGCACTTCAACTGAGACAGAGAAGGCTCTGGCACTATGAAGAAGGTAAGGGAGTTTCTTGGCAGAGGAAACAGGAAAACCAAAAGCAATGACAAACAGGAAAAGAATACACAGAAAAGGAGGCAAAAGATGAAGTGACACCCAGAAGAGAAATGTGGAGTTTATCCTGAGGCAACCGGGAAGATGCTGAAGTGTTTCAAGTAAGGCAGAGATTGTAACATATCTGTTTTAAAAGATTCCTCTGACAGCAGTGTGCAAGATGGACCTGCAAGGGAAGACTAGAGGCAGAGAGCCTGTCAACGTTATAAGAAATAAAGCTCACTCCCAGCTGAGTCCCACAGTGACTTCTTCCCTTGGCAGCCAGACTAGGTTACAACTTACCCAAGTTATCAACCTCATAGCTGGAAGCCAATTGGAAGATAACCTGAGCAGGAACACAAATGTGCTGTGGGTAGTATAGAAGCCTTTGAAGCATCTTTGTGTGTGGGTAAGGTTTAGCCTTTCACAGCAAAGCAAAAGACGCTCTGCTGCCTCTGAGAGCCGGAGTGACCTAGGGTTTCAAGGTAATCAATCTAAATATCCCTATCCTGAGTGTCAGGGTCCCCAGTCAAGCCCTGACCAATCAAAGCATAGCTGACTTACAACATTAAGAAGCCAGTTTTCTTCAAAAATCTGCCGCCCTTATATTCATTAGTGGTCCAAATCTCAGTTTTTCTTTTACCCTCCAACTGTAAGAGAAAGTCTCTTTCTAATGACAAGGAAGCCCTCTGGCTTTTAGGATTCACCTTAAATTGGTGATTAATCACCCTTAGCCTTTCATTGTCTTTTTCCAATCTGCTAATTGCCCCAGCAACAATCATTTAATTCCATTGTCTCTATAATTACTACTTCTGCTAAACCTCTAAAGACTTGAAAGACAACTCTCACTAATAACTTTTTCACTGGTATCCAATCCCACTTCAGCTGGTAAAAGTTCTAACAGTTGCACTGTTAGAGCAAGTCAGGGGCCATTAGTACCTCCACCCACACCCCTGGTGACAGCTCTCATTACCAACAGGCCCGTGGATGATCCAGCTCTGAAATCCCATTTTAGAGTCTGTTTCCTAGGAACCACTCCTAGCACCAACTGTAGTAGTGGGTCAGGTTCCCTAGAAATAGATCAAAGATGGAGATTTGCATGCAGAGGACTTACTGGAGAGTGATCTCCAGAACATTCAGAAAAGATAAAGGGAAAATGGACTGTGCAGAGGGAGAAGTTGAACCCTGATGCATTTGTGAGAGAAGCCAGGGGAGAAAACCACAGCATCCACTACGCCCAACATTAGGACACACAACATAAGAGAGTGGTGGCCAGTCTTGTTGCGAAAATCAGGCATGCATCCATTCCCTGGATTTGACCACAAAAACGGTGCTGAAGACTGGGAAATGAGTTCACTGAAGGGAGCAATGGAGAAGCTCATATAAGAGGAAACGAATGAATGGAAGGAGGGCTGGGGAGATCGCTCAGCAGCACAGGTGCCTGCCCGGCCTGGCAAGTGCAAGGTCTTAAGTTCAATCCCTGATACAAAAAAAAAAAAAAAAAAAAAAAAAAAAAAAAAAAAAAAAAAAAAAAAAAAAA
>PVJA010001730.1:39067-85381 GCA_004027025.1 Myocastor coypus | reverse complement strand
ACAAAATGAAAAGTACAGCAACAGACTTGTGAGTAGATCTCTATCCTCGTTAGCCAAAACTGACCCCTGCCGATCAGACTGCTGTATACCACCTCTCCCTGTACATCTGGGAGGCCAAGGTGCCCTAGCTGGAATGTTGACTTTATCTTTAGTTCTGAGAAGAATCCTAGAAGCAACGCAAAGCAAGGAGAGTCCAAGACAATAGCACTAACAGTATCTACTAAGGACCAGCTTTGTCTCTAGGCACCTGCCAAGTGCTTTACAGAGCTAGCTCATTTAATCCTCCTCAGGCCTTGTAAGGTGAGTACCTCTGCTACTCCATTTCACAGATGAAGAGGCAAAGGCTCAAAAGTTAAACAAATTCCCATTGAACAATTTGGCAATCGCAAAACTGGGATTGAGAGTCCCCTAAGGCTGATGACAGAAGCACGCAAGACATTAGGAAATGGGCAAGTTCACTCATTCATTCAGCAAATATTGATGTACAGTCTACTATTCCAGACACTTGAGAAACATCCGGGAGCTTTGTCCACAGAGACTCCCCCTCATGAGTCTCTTTGTTTAACCGGAGCAATGGATTGTAAACAACAAATGTAATACATTGACATTTGCTCATTCCTGTGTGGGAAAAGGGGCCGTGCAGGCCGAAGTATGGCACCCAGCTCTCACTTCCAAGATGATGCACTCTCTGGACTGCTGGAAGGACTGACAGCAGAGGCATTCAACTGAGCCCTCTCCAGTGTTGCTCAGGGGGGACAGCTGCTCCACCTAAGGGTGCTCCCCTGCCCTGGGAGCACCTATATTGAATGGTTGGTCCATAGAAAGTTCTTCAGAACCCAGCCCACTCACTGCAAAGCAGCTCTGCAAGCTGGTCCAGCTCCTGGATGCCCTAGGGGCCAGCAGAGGCATTCATTGTGTCTACATCCCCTTTCAGCTCTTCCTCTGCCCAGTACTGCTTCTACCATTCTCCACAGGTCTTGATCTGACAGAGCCTTTCCCAGTGACTTTTCTGCCAGAGAAAGCCTGTATCAGAATCTGTCTCCTAAGGCACCCCACCTGTGACCGAAAGTCTGTGTTTTCTGAGGAAGGAAGGAAGGAGGATGGATGGAAGGAAGAAAGGAAGGAAGGAAGGAAGGAAGGGAGGAAGGAAGGAACCAAGAAGGAAGGAACGAAGGAGGGAGGGAGGGAGGAAGGAAGGAAGGAAGGGAGGGAGGGAGGGAGTGAGGGAGGGAGGGAGGGAGGGAGGGAGGGGAGGAGGAGGAGAAGGGGAAGGGAAGGAAGCAAGCAAATAGTATATGTGATATTGTGGAATTGGAAAGAAGACAAGCACTGAAGAAGCAGCAGGCTGTAGAATCAAATGAGATATTTAAGGTGATCTCATTAAGAAGTCATATTTCAACAAAGACTTGAAGGTGGAGGTGAAGGATGTAGCCAAATGACAACTGGAAATGCATCCTAAGCAAAAGGGTCAGAAAGGAAACCAGTGGGGTAGAGAGGCAGTAAAAGCAGGAGTCATCCAGAAGGTGAAGTAAAGGGGAACAAAGCAGGTAAGAGCTTGCAGGACTTATGAGGTCCTTGCCGCTTTCCCTGAGAGCAGCAGAGGAAATGATCTGACTTTGAACTTTGAGCTTCCCTTGGCCACAGTGTAGAAGGAAAGGGCAGAAGTGGGGAGACCTGTCTGGAGGTCACCGCTGGAAACCAGGCAGGGAACCTGGTGGTGCTGAGCAGGGTGACAGCACCAGAGTAGTAAGAAGTGATCAGATTCGGGATGTATATTTAATGTACAGCCACAGGATGTGTAGGTAGCCTGAGTGTGGGAAGTGGGCAGAGGAGGGGGAGTTGAAAGTGATTCCAAAGATTTTTAGTCCAAGAGCCGAGACAAAGGGAGACTATAGGCAAAGCAGGTTTGGGGAAGACAATGAGCTTTGCTTTGGACATTTTACATTGGAGATTTGCAGAGCAAGACCCATGGAACTGTGTAGCCAGCCCAGCTCTGTGACAAGGTATATCTACTTTGATATAACAGATGTGGCTCAGGGGCACGGTGGAAGAGGGTGACGTTGGGGATCTGATGGCACAGGACCGTGACTTGTACTATCATCCCATCACCTAGGAATCTGAGACCTACTCCAAGCTCCTATGACCTCCTAATTCTGTGAGGCACAGACAGACATATAGACAGGGCATGCTCTGTGTGCAAAGGAAGGGTCCAATGATGTGCCTGTTTGGGACAGAGGTAAGAGTACATCTGGGGGTCAGAGTGGAGAGTCTGGACAAATACAGGGGTTCCTGTACATGTTGTAAGGACATGCAAATGTGTGAGTGCATCTGTGGCCATGCAGGTCCAGCAGCTGTGCACCTGCAAGGCGCGGCGCCAGCCCCTAGCCTGACACACAGCTGACTCTCTCAGTCATAGAAGGTATAGAACAAACAGCGAGCTGCCATCAGCATTTGTGACCAAGCCTTTGGGTCTCCCAGGAAGTGGGAGCAATACGCCCTTCTCATCACCCTGAGCTGCATACCTCCCCTTGAACCCACCTTGAAGGGCTCCTGGACATGGAGGTCCTGGCAGCTACCCCACGCCATGCCCTCCTGCTCCCTCAGGAATTCTTTCTGGCTGCGCTGGGAAAAGGGCCTACACAGCTCTGGGAGGGAGGAGAGTTAACTCTCCATTTGCTATTAAACATAATCAGGGAGAAATCTGTGTGGAGTGCGCTGCTCTGGCCGATAAGCGATTCCCCAGAACAACAGATAAAAGCCTGGCACTAAAGTGCAGGCAGAAACGATGTGTAATTGGGATGAAAGAATCCTTAAATCTGCACGGTGCTTTTAACTTGGGAGGCTTAAATTACAATTAATAGTTCCCTTGCAGGAGGGAGTGAGCTAGAGGAATTCCAAGGCCTTAAGCTCAGAGCCATGGCTGCATCTCAGCTCTTTGGTGCTGGGGGTGAGAAGGCATGCTAAGTAGGGACAGGGGAGGAGAAAGCTGGGGTGAGGGGCCTTCTCAAGGTCCTGGCACCCTGATGGGCTGCATCCATTCTAAGTTCTAAACCCATCAGTTTCCAAATCAGTTCATCCATTCTCCTGGACATTACCCCAGTCCCCTGCAACAGCATCCTTGGAATATTGCTAATGGCCAAAACTCATTGCCCCCATTTTACAGATGGGAAAACCAAGAAGCCACACTTGCTTGGGGCCAATATGTAGCTAGTCTGCCTGGAGTTCGAAAATTAGGAAGGGCCTGGCAACTCTTCCCCTTTATGATTCACGGCGTGCACATAAACTAGAGATAGAAGGTTGTGGAGTCAGGGTAAGGATCCAGGCTATTCCTTCCTTGGTCAACAAGCCCAGATTCCCTCTCCCTAGCCACATAGGCCCTTGTCCTTCCCCCTTCCTGGTTGCTTTGCCCTCTCACTCCCCAAGACAGGATGCATTCACCCCAGGGAAGACTCTTGGTCTTCCCCAGTCCTACCCCCCTCCATCTCTGCTTGGCCCAGTCAGGATGCAGTGCTCTCCCAGCATGCAGACTCGCACACACCCTTTCTGACTTAGCTCCTGCACCACAGTGCCAGAGAATTCCTGCTTTCTGCTCCAGGGTCCTGTGCTAAGGGCAGTCATCGGCCACAGGGCTGCGAACAGCCTCAGCTGAGTGGCAGCTGGGCACAAAACAGAACCATGAGGCTGGCACCCTCACCTCAAGGAACAAGGGGTATGGTTCTCAGATAACACCAACCACCTGTCAGAGGGGTGGGAGCACTGCCTGGGTATTCCCAGCACTGACTGTGGGACTGCCCCTGCCACTCAGTCCAAGATCTCAGACCCACACGTTAGCAGGAACTCTGGAGCTCCCCACATATGAGCTCATGTGTGGCGTGGTGCCCCGCCCCATATTTCATGGCTCTGGAATGTGTTCTCTGGGCTGGCCTACTTCACTCCCCCCATCCTGCCTCAGCAAGTGTCACCGCTGCTCTCCGCCCTTCAAAGGCGGGCAAATTCCAGAAAGGACTTTTTATTAACACTGTTAAATTGTGTAAGTGTCCTTGTGTGTGTGTGCGTGTGTATAAATACCCTATGTGTAGAAGTGAGCTTGTGTACACCTGTCTGTAGGCATGCATGGGTATATGTAGGCATATTTGTGTGTGCGTGCATGCATATGTGTGTGTGTGTGTGTGTGTGTGTGTGTGTGTGTGTGTGTTTGTGTATTCTGTGCATGAGTAGTTGTAAAAGAACGCAGTGGGATCCGCTTGGGGCCCTGTGTAGCTGAACCTTATTTATAGCTCTCTTCTGTCTGGTTCGTTTCCTCTAACTTCCCTGCAGAATGATATGAATGAAAATGACACTATTGACTATCTTGGTAACCATAAAAGACCTTATAGAAATAAGATTTTTATAGTTTGTGGACTGGGAGAATCAAAAGACTAAGAGTTATGGACTCAGAGGATAGGAGAGAATCAAGCCAAGGCAGTCGGAGAGGTCCCTGGGTGGATCGGCTGCGGGTTTTTTTAAACAAACTCGTATAAATAAAGTGATTGTCTTGAAAGAGTTATGAGAGCCTTGAAGCTAGTGGGCACTATCTCCATGGCCCCTGCAAAAGCAGGAAGACTGCATGCTTCCTGCCTGGCAGGAAGCACTCGCTCTACCTATACTCCTGCTCCCAGCTTCCCAGGAGAGGCGAGGAGGCAGCAGCGGGACAGCACTGCCCTACTGCCTCCTGGAGATCTACAATATTTGGCAGCTTAAAAACAGAGCCCTACTCTAGCTAGTATGGATCTGTGCACCCTGAGCCAGGGGCCACCCCTGAGGACAAGCCTACAGGTCCTGGGGCTGCATCCCTCCAAACTTGAATGGAGAGGTCCTTTTAGCCCTATGAAGTCAGAGCATCTGAAGCTCACACAGGGACTTCCTCAGGCCATCCCTCGGAAGACATCACAATTTTGCAGAGAGATTTCCTGGGGCCGCCAGGCTGCACCTGAGTTAAAGTTCAAACTCAGCCCCACTAATTTTTATCAGTGGCCACTTGGCATTTGGACTTTCAGAGAGGAAGCAGAGCTCAGCCTGCCCTCCAGGAGTGCCTGTCTGGTGGAAAGGATGGGAAGGGAAGGCAGTGTGGACAGGAAGACAGGCCCACTATTACCATCAATGGGAAACAGGGTTGCTCTCCCAATCAGGCACTCAGGGAGGAAGGTGCTGACCAAAGATGGGTATTGAAATTTGGTGATAAAATTTCTACTTTTGCTCATCTCAACAAACTAGGAACTGGACCCTGGGCACATGGGCTGAATCATGGAGGTGAAGTGCCTGCCCATAGAGGAGAGGGGGACTGGAATAAACAACCCAATACAAGATGCCAACACTTGAATTTCACAGTTGTCCAGGAAGCACGGATTATCCCTGCCTGGTTAGGCAACTTTTTCAGTCTGTCTTCTCTGATGCTTCCCTCAGTTCTCTCTCATTCTCCTCTCTCACTCCAGTGCCTCCACCTTCCAGAGCAAGCCCAGCCATCTGGGGCAACACCAGGCCCCTGCCCTCTTCTACCTTGAAAAGGACAGTTCTGAAAACCAGAGAAAAGATGCTCCATCTGGTCTGGCAGCCTATTAGAAATAACCACCAGTCTGCGAGGCCATCCCGATTCTTACCTCCTCTCCCTGGGGACCGGACGACATGGGGTGAGGGCCACAGCACATGCCTGCGCCACTTGTCAATGCCCTGACTCCCTGTCTGCCGGCATTGATTTCTCTCCTTCCTGACCTTTCAGGAAAGATGCCCTGAATTCCAGGCCAGGTCATTATGGAGCTGATGGTGGACTTTTAAAGCCCCAGCCCCTCGCTGCTCAGGCCCCTTCAAATGCATCTGGGAAAGCAACCCTTGCCAGCTGGTCAGAGCGTGTCAGAATCAAGGCAAGGGGAGTGGGGCTCGATTCCTACTGACTCCTTGCAAGGAGAGTTTATGGTTCTTGATTACACCCAGCAGGGAGGCCTTCCTAGTGATGAGAGAGAAAATATTCAACAACCTGTCTTTGCAATGTGCTGATCTCCTGGGGGGAGGGGCTTGAGACAGTGATTTATGATTTATGAGTGAAGAGAAGGGCTTTTTGTTTTTTTCTTTCCAGGGCTCCCCCAAGCTGCTTCAACATTTCCTCTTTCTTGTCATTTGTTTCTGCCTTGGTTTAAGTCTGCAACCAAATGCTTTGCCCGTGGATGGTCCTCCCAGCCCTTATTCAGGGCCGGTTCAAACTGGGCCAGGACACAGCCACCGCTGCCTCCAGAGGCCTCATCTGGAGTCCGTTCTTCCTTCCCAGGCTTTTGCTCACTCTGCTCTGCACTCAAAGGACACAGACTAAGGCTCAGTACCCAGACACAGTGCCTGGAACATGGGCAGTGCACATAAATGAATAAATGGGTGAACGGTATGCCTGCGTTGTCTCTGCCCATGCAGGTCCTCTGTGCCCCCCCATAGCACCCATCCAGTAACTTGTCCAAAGTATCCCCACCCCTAACAAGCATCCTGGGTAAATGAGTAAATAATCAACTCCACACCCTGCAACATCTCAGCCCACTCAGACAGGCTGCTTTTTCTGAAGCTCACTTTGATTGTAAATAGTGCACCATATGCACCCCAGAAAACGGTATGTCAGGGCAGAAAGGACCTTTTTGGAGCTGACATTTTCAATTACTTCTTAGTAATTCATGGGAATTTCAAATCACTGGCTGTAAAAGCACCTCATGATGGTGACCAAATGTGCAGAGGGCCAGGGAGAGGGCAGACTGGGCAGTCACAAGCACCACCCTGACCTCTTCCCTCCCAGAGCATCAGCCAGGAAGGAGCCTAGACTGACATCTCTGCTCTCCCATGCATCCTCTCTCAATTCTCCAGAGCTCTCCAAGGTGCCACCAAACCTCTGCTCCCTTTCTGCCTCAGTCTCCCTACATGAGCAGTGGAGAGGGCATCTTGGAAGAATAAGAAGGCTCTCTGTCTCTATATGAACAGCAGCATCGGAACTTCCAAAATGCATGCAGGTCCCCTGTTCCCAAAGTGAGAGGGAGCCAAAAGCCCAGTGAAGGATTGGTCCTTAGCCTGCCACCCCCAGCAGACTGAGGTAGGGAGCCTGAAACGCAGAATCAGGACCAGATCCCAGAGGGTGAGTGTAAGATCTTCAAAGCCAGCTAGCTCAGTACCTCTGCCTGGGGAGAAGAGAGGCTCTGGGCATCTGGTGCACCCTGGGGCGGGCTGGGCCAGCAAGCTGGGCTTCTCTCCTGCCTGCCAAGGCCCAGCAGGATGCTGCCTGCTCACCCTCCCTGACCCCCACGTAGCTGAGCACTCTGCCAACCAGCTCCCCTCGCTCTGGCTCTGCAAAGCTCGGTGTCCTCTGAAGTGGGAGGGGGCTGCGCCCCAGGGACGATGCCTGCGCTCCAAAACTTTACACTGAAAAGTTAATCCACCGAAGCGTAGCCCAAAAATAAGCGCACTGCCTAATGTGCCGGGAACTGCCGGTCGCAAGGCCAGACTGCGAGCGGATGTCTGCGCATCTCCGCCCGCCCGCCCAGAGCCTACATTTAGCGCCAGCGAGGGAGTCTGGGCTGAGCGCTGCTTTCACACCGACTGGAGCCGCGAGTTTATGGATCTTGATTGCACCCAGCAGGGAATCCTTTTTAGTGATGAGAGAAAAAATATTCAACAACCTGTCTTTGCATTGGGTGTGTTGGACACACTTCCCTGCTTCGGAATCCGACATATGCGAGTTGTGGGAGTAGAGCCGCTGTCAGCGGGCCAGAACGCGCCTCTCCTCCCTCTCCTCCCGCGTCCCCGTGCAGGGGGCGGGGAGCCCCGGGTGCTTGCGTCCAGCACGGCCTCTGGCGGACAGGCGGCCCCCCGCGGGCGCCCACCCCGACCAGCGCCGCCGCCGCCGCCGCCGCCGCCGCCGCCGCCTCCTGCTCCCGGCTCCTAGGCCTGCCGTGCCGCGGCTGGGCCGTCCTCCGGGAGCCGGCGCCCGCGTGGGGCCCGCTGACAGCGCGCCCAGTAGAATATTGTATTAGTTGGTTGTGAGCTGTGTTCTCGTCAGGGTATCTGAGTTTCACAGAACAGACGGGGTGAGAGTTTTTGTGCTATATCCAGATTGGCTTAAAATAATGTCGTTTTTGTAGCTTATTAAACCACAGAAACTACACCAAAGTCATCCAAGCTGCTGCCAGCAAACTCTGAGTTGGGGCTGGGGTAGAAAGGAGCTCAGCCCTAGGGTCAGGACCCTGGCCTCCAGGAGCAGAGTCTGGGCAAGCAGGAAAGGGCAGGTTTCTCTTGCTGCTTTTTTCTCCTGCCTTGCTGGGAGTGCTTGGATCTCCAGAACCAGGCAGGGGTATTACACCAACACTGGGCTTAGCCCTGGCCTCAGAATCAACCCAGGACTTGAGAATTCAGGATCCACAGTGCCCTGGGTTCCAAGGGCCCCCAGCATAGAGGCATTTGGAAGTGGGGCCCAGGGGCCAAGGTAGGCACTGCCTGCAGCCCATGGGGCAAGGCTGAGAATTCACATGCAAGTTGGCTTCTCTGGTGAGGCACCTGTGTAGGCAGTGGTAATGGATGGGGCCTTGCCACATTGCTCTCAGACTACAGGGGTAAAGAGGGGCCTACATAGCTGGGGAAGGGCTAGGATGCCAGGCAGGCTCATTGGCACCCCTTTGTGGCCAGAAAGACCTCTCCCTTCTTTTTTTTTTTTTTTTTTTTTTTTTTTTTTTTTTTTTTTGTCTTTTTGAGACAGGGTCTCGCTATGCAGTTCAGGCTGGTCCTGAGCTCACTTTTGTAGCCCAGGCTGGTCTCGAACTCACACCAATCCTCCTGCCTCAGCCTCCCGAGTGCTGGGATTACAGGCGTGCGCCACCACGCCCGGCAAGACCTCTCCCTTCTTAACTGACTGATCCTCTGGGCCCAAAACAATGGCTGCAACCCCCTCAATGTCTGTGCCAACCAACAACTGTACCCTTCAAGTGTGGCGAGGAGAGCAGAAAGCTTCCCCTTGAGGTGAGAGACTGCAGCCCCTTCTCTCTGCAACCCTATACAATGAGCATCCTAACCAAAGCAGCCAGGTTGCAGCCAATCTCCTTTCTCACAACCCCATGAGGTTTGCACTTTCTAGATCCCTAATTGCAGAAGAGGAGCCTAAGCTCAGAGCAAGGGTAATCTGCCCCAGAACACACATCTACCAAGCAGCAGTGGTGGAATGTGAGCTCAGCTCACTGCAGAACAAGAGCTCCAACCACTGCAGCAAAGAGCCCGTCCAGATTTGAGTGCAAAGAACGAAAGATGTAGGGCCCCATCTCTCCTGCAAATCCCAGGCTGGGTCTTTTAGAGAAAAGGAAGCCTAAAGAAAGTGAACAGCATTCAAAGGGAAATCAGTACCACCCTGGTGCTAGCTTATCTGTTGCCACACCCGTGGCTTCCTGCAGCCCCAGCCTCAACCTCCATCAGGAAAGAATCCAGGGCAAATGAGAAACTCAGGCTTCCCCGCACTCCTCAAGGACCCATGGAGGTGGCAAGAGCTGCCCCTCCTTCCATGGCTCCACCCACCCAGTTATCCAAAAACCTAGGAGCCATTCTCTTAGGTTCCTTCTCTCAGCCCACCATGTCTAGTCTATCATCAGACGCTGAGGTTTCTGTCTCCTAACCAACATTCCTCTTCTCATCAACCAGCTCCAGCCCAGCTGTACCACCTTTTGGTTAGGATCTGTTAAATCTCTTGTCTTTGCTCCCCCTCCAATCCACAAGCACCCAGAGTGAGCCTTCCAGGGTGACCCCTCAACTCTCCTGCATAAAATCCTTCTCTAGGGCTCTTGCCAACAATGCTGCTGGATATAGACCTCAGGACTTAGTTCCTCCATATGCTACCCCCTTGCTTTACTCCTGTGTACCCCACACACCAACCACCAGGATGAACCTCAAATCTAAGCCCCTTTACCAGCCTTGGTTTGGCTCTAGATAGCACCAACCTAATACTTCAGGTTTGGGGAATCAACTTCACATCCCTCTGAATAAGAACACCTAGTGACAACGGGCAGGAGACAGATGGGAGCATCAAGGTTGTGGTCCAGAAACCTCAGTGTGAATTAAAGTCCAGGGCCACAGCTCCAGGCCCCAGAAGAAGTACTTCTTGGTGATTAAGGTTGGGCCTGGGGGGCGGGGGGGGGGGGGGGGGGGGGGGGGGGGGCTTGTGGGTTAGCTCAGTTGTTTAAAGCAGCCGGGCGTGGTGGCTCACGCCTGTAATTCCAGCACTTGGGAGGCTGAGGCAGGAGGATTGGTGTAAGTTCGAGACCAGCCTGGGCTACAAAAGTGAGCTCAAGGCCAGCCTCAACTGCATAGCGAGACCCCATCTCAAAAAGACAAAACATTAAAAAAAAAAATAAAGCAACTGTTTGGTGAAACTCAGTCAGGCACAGGGGACCGTGGTTTGATCCTCAGCTCCACATACCACCCCAGGCCCCCTTAAAGCAGCCTGAGCCAGCCCCCCGGCCCCAAAAAATGAGCTGAGCCTGTACCCAAATCCTAGCTCCATTATTTGGGTTTGTCATTAACCTTCACTGTGCCTCAGTTTCTCCATATGTAAATGAGATAATGGTAGCACCTATTTCCTAAATTTGTTGTGAGGATTAGTTCATTTATATACACAGAGTTTGGAATAGGCTTGGCATGGAGTGTTACATAAACATTAGCTGTAGTTTTCATTTGCTTCTCTTCTCTGTGGTACTGAAGATTGAACCCAGGACCCTTGCATTGAGCTACATTCACAGCCCCATTTTTTATTTGTTAGTTTGAGACAGGGTCTCACTAATCACTGAGTTGCCCAGGCTGGGTTCGAACCTGCAATCCTCCTGCCTCGGTCTCTCAAGAGTGCTAGGATGTTTTTTACCATCAGTGTAACCTTGCACCACCTAACCAAGTGCATTTCCTTTGACTCTGGCCTCTGGCAGGATCATATATTCTGGTGCTCAAGTGTAGCACACACACTGGCACCCGTATTTCCCCACCAGCTTTCCCACCCTAGAACTCTACTTGTACTTTCTGGTCCTCTTTAATTAAATGGCAGTATTAGGGCCCTGGTGTAACTCTCTAATCTTTGCCACATGTGAATTCAAAGTCAAGAGCTCCCCCAAGAACCCTCCCAAGTTCCTTCTCTACCCCAGACAGTCCTTGTCCCCCCACCCTGCTGAGCAGATACAGGACTGGAACAGCATCACCAGCATGCAAATGGGCAAGCACAGGCAGCCTTGGGTGGGGAGCTCCTTGCAGGACGATGTTTGCTCTGGTGCCCCCTTTCACAGCTCTTGTCTCAGCCCATCTCAGCTATGCCTCCAGGGCAGACCCAAAGAGCAGGAGGTGCCACTAGAATTAGTTTTGATTTCAGGAGAGTTCACTATGGTTGGCTTTGCTATGTGTGGCAGACACATTGTTATTCAGGAAGAGCAGGCAGTTGTCCTTCGCCTCACTGGAGCTCCAGACAGGGCTAGATCACACCAGGAGCCCTCCTTATACATGGCTCCAGCCAGTGTTTTTATCATCCAGGACTTTAACTCAGGTGGGAAAGGAGAATTTGGAGTGCACCAAAACCAAATTCAAACCTATCACCTTCCCACTGTGTGACTTCAAGGACATCGCTCGATCCCTCTGAGCCTGCCCTCCCAAAGACAAAAAAAGCAGTTCTCAGAGTGTTGTGCAGAATGACAAGGAAAATGGATGAGAATGTACTAGAGAAACACCAAAGCGTGCCACAGAGGAGAAGCAGCTTCCCGTCACCTTGAGAGCCACCCTGGCCATTCTTCACTGGCTCTGGTCCTAGAGGCATCTGTGCCCATGAGCCTTGCCTCTGAGAAGTGTGTCACCTGGGCCACTCGGCCACTAGCTTGCAAAGATGCTCCAGTGTGCAGTGCCAGTGAGAGATACAAGGCGCGGAGACTCCTCTGACTCACACCATCCGCACCTTGGCTCTGTCCAGTGGCTCCTCTGTACACCCTTCTTTTTTCCTTTGGGGTCCCAAAGTAGCCACAGCTTTCTCTCCCTGTTGCTAACATCCAGCTGCCGCATCAACTTTGGCTGTTCCTCTCAAGCCTGTCTCCTGCTCCCCAAAGTCCTCTGTTGAGCCTCCTTGGCGGGGCCAACTTCCTCGCGCCATCCCAACCCTAAGTGGACCATTTGGCATCTTCCCTGAGCCCTCCAGGGTTCCATGCCTTAAAAGTGATCCAGGAAACTGGCTCTCTGCCCCTATATACTACATCTCTGTGGGTCTGGGTCACCCCTGGGATGAAGGTGAAGAAGACTGGCTGTCCGCCTAGGAGTCCCAGTGTGGAAAGAACCCCATAACATACCCTTCTGCTGCCAACACTCACAGCAGGCAGAGAGGCAATCTGTCCAGGTAAGACCTGCCTGGCCCTGTGACCCAAAGGCAGCCCCCAGGAGACTCAGGCCTTTGTTCCTTACACCTGGAGCTCAGAGCCTGCATTGCCCGCGAGGTGGAAGCTCTGGTTTAATTAAGGATCTTAGGAGAGAATTCTCTCTTGTTATTTTCTGAATAAATTAAGGAAGTAACTTTGATGCAATATCATTTTCATCTAATCAGGAACATTCTGAAATTACCATATTGTTTTCCATTAGAAACCCCATCAGCCCCCAAATCAGATAACCAGGCTGGAGGCTGCCAAGGTCCCTTGTCCTGGGGCAGGCGTGCACTGTAGGGACAAAAAGGGACTCGCTGCTCCTACCATAATCCCTCGATGAATTACTGAGAATGCTCATGGCTGTTATAAGGGCTCCTCAGCCTTGACCAGAGCTGGGGCAGAGACCCAGAGCAAAGGCCAAGGAGAGGCCCAGGGACACCTACAGAGGGGACCAGGTTGGAGCTAAACCTTCCCAGGTGCTCCTCAATGGTTTCCCAGAGAACAGTTCAGCAGAGAAAGAGTCAGACTCCTTATATGGACCCCTACTCCCATGCCCCAGGCACCCCCATACAGACAACAGGAAAGGATCACCAGACCCCAGATGGGGTTAGGGCCCAAAAGGAGAAGAGAACTGAGACCCCAAAGTAAGAAAGGCCTGAAAACTCCCCTGTAAGATGGGGCCCAAAGTTGTGGGGAGTCTGTCAAAACTCCCACAAAGCTGATCACTCATCCTTTCAAAGCTCCAGGAAGGCTTGCACTGAGGGGTGTGACACACTGTGGGTGAAGAGCCCACGGAGGAGAAGATGGACAAATCCCCAGCTAGAATATGCTGAAAGAAATGTCACCAGCCAATGAAAGGTCTCCTCCCTTCCTTCATAGCAGGGCCAGGGAGCAGAGACCAACTGGACACTCCAGGCCCTGCTGGAGATCTGCTGCAAGTCTAAGCCACACACACGGTGTCCCATCATGTTCAGAGACAGAACCAAATGCATCCCTAAAAGAAAGCTACATTTTCTCAGGAGTGCTTGGTGATAGGGTCTGAGCCTCTGCTGGCCAGTCCATTATCAACAGAGAACACATTCCAAAACTCTTAAGGGGGACTTGAAACTGAACCTAATGCCTCATCTTACACAGGCCAATCATTGATGGGCAGGTAGCATCTACAGTGTGGATACACTGGACAGACAGGTGATATCTCACCCAGAAGAGGCAGAGCACACAGTGTGAGATTTCATGACACTACTCCGAAGAGCCTGCCATAAAAACTTGTGAATTGTTTATTTTTAAATTTTCCATGTGGGGCCTGGCAGGATGGCTCAGTGGTCTAAAGCGCCTGCTTAGGAAAGCTTGAGCAACTTCAGGGACCACGGTTCAACCCTCGGCACCACATGCTGCGCCAGCCCTGACCTCAGGGCAGGCTGATCCAGCCATAAAAATAAATAAATAAACAAACATAAGTTCTAAATTTTCCATGTAATATTTTCAGGCCATAGTTGACTTTAGGTAACTGGAACTGCAAAAGGGAAACCAAGGATAAGGGGGGGGGCCTGTTGTCATCTTTCATATGGTCTCCATGGTGTAACCCTTGTTTCGATTGCTCTGCTCTTCCCCCTCCTCCCTCCTTTGTGCTCCCACCTTCTCCTCCCTCTCCTCCCCCTCTCTTTTTCAAGTGTCTGCTCCACCCCATGCTTCAGGCCCTCAAGAAGCCAAATCCCTTACCCAGAAACCCAGCAGGGCCGGCCTCCACCCACCCACCATCCAGGTTCTGTCTGGCAGGAAGCTGAGAAGTGAGTACCCAGGAGGTGTCTGAGACTCTGACCCCACTCCTCATACTGCCCCAGAACCCAGAGGATGTGACCAGGTATTGGCATCCATCCAAAGCCAGCGTGAAGAAGGAAAATGTGGAGGTGGAAAAGAATGACAAAGAGAGGGAGGGAGGCTGTCACCTGACAGGGAAAAGCGTGAGCGTGGAGGACAACGTGGGCATGAACAGGTGCAGAAAGGTCCAGGAGATATAACCCGAGGACACAGTGGCAGGCAGCCCAGGAGTCTCACTGAGCCCGGACCCCCTGACTATTCTGCTGAAAGTGTGAGGTCTCCTTCTGTCTCTCCAGGCACACAGAAAGCCAACTAGAAGAATGATGCAGAGAATGACATACAAATACAGCCAGGTGTCCAGAATGAGCACAAGGGCGTAAAGGCCCCTGCACAGCACAGAACCAAAAGGCCAGGCAAGAGACAACCAGGAGCATGGAGAATGGACTTGTGGCCTTTGATCCTGAGGTAAATGCTGTCCGACCCCTGCTGGGTTTGGGATTCAGTTCACAAACAAGGAGCATGGGCCGAGAAGGCTCACAGGTGGATCCACTCACTTGTTATGCACAGGTCCTTAGAGCGCTTTTTGTGCAAAGCTTTCCACAGTCTCCTTGCCCAGCCCTGAGTATGCTTCGGGGTAGAGGGTAGCACGAGTAAGAGAGTGGCAAGTGGAACAGGGGACAGGAGACGGGATAGGAGAAGAACCTGTGTGGACCTGCAGAGGTGAAAGGAATAGCTGAGCCATGATGGGACACAGGAGGAACTGCAGCGACCCCTAACCGGGAGGCCTGCGACCAACCACTGCTGCTGCGTGGCCCACTCTCTGCTCTACCCACTCGGCAGTGAGTCCGGGGAGAGGTGTTTTCTCCTAGAGCTTGCTGATAAACTTTAAGGACCTGAGGCCACTCTGTCCCCCACCCATCCCATGGTCAACACTTGACCTTGACAGCCCATCTTACCACAGTATGAATCTCTGGAATCAATCAGCAAATGAAGTTACCAAGAGGCGTTTTATCTATCTGGCTTGGTAAATACTTCCCAGTCTCTTCTGGATTTTCTGGCTGTGGTTTCCAAAGCAGTGCTTTCTAGCACGCTGCCAGACACACAATAGGCATTCGTCACTGGCCCACACAGCTGGGTCTACTTCTTCCTCATTTTCATCTCCTGTCCCAAGCTGAGGCAGGTCTCCAAGTTTCCATGGCCATTGAAAAGCAACAACTTCTTTTCTTTCTAGACCATAGGTTTAGCATACAATTTTAGTTTTAAATTGTTTTCTGCAGCCATCACCACCACCTTGAGCTATCTCACTGCTGCTCCCTAAGAGTCTCACCATCAGGGGCCCTTGAGATCTCAGGCAGGGTTCACTAGAGGTTACTTCCAGAGAGGTATCCGGGTCCCTACCTCAGTCTGGCTGGGACCTGGCCAGCACAGGGGGACGCCCCTGTGGCTGGCTGAAGCTTGTTGTCTAACCCGGCCTGGGGGTGCCTGGGAGCAGGCAGGGAGGGTGGCCTGGCAGGACTCGGAGAGCAGGCACACCCTGGGTGAGGTCATGCCTGCCTCACACCTCTGGTATTCCGGCTGATCACTATCTCCCCTGCAGCCCTCAGGTTCCACAGGCGGTGAGATGCAGGTAAAGAGATGCTGATACCACAGCCTGGCCCCCAGGCAAGACGGGGGCTGTAGCTGAGCCCCAGCCTGCCTGTCTGCTGCCTCACTACTACCTCCGCCCCACCTCCTGCCCCCACCTCCACTAGTCGGACAGAGACGGCCAGGGCTGGCGGCCTGCTCCCCAGCACACTATTTCCACCGGACTAAAGCCTGTTCTACTGCTGGCTATCCTGGGAGGGATCCTCCAGAAGCCAGACAGGAGATTAGGAGCTTCCAGGGCCAAGTCCCAGAGGGTTTCTCCTTGGGAACACAATCACTCCCACTCTGTCCTATCAGTCTCCTCCCCTCCATCTTAATCAAACTTTTAATTAGCTGGTAACATCTGTCCATAAAGGCACCACATGATCCATGCAAACTTTGGAGAATGGAAAGACAATCATCCAAATAAGACTATGGTGAGAAAACTGGATGTGTGGCTACCCTGATGAGTCCAGGTCCTGGCGAAGCCTAAGGCTTCAGCTTGGGGTCCTCAGGAGCCAGAAGGGATCAGAGAAGGCTCACAAATTCCAGCAGCTCTCAGAAGGCCTGTTTATGTTTCCTGGTCTCTTATTCCTTCTACTCATGGCCTGGCCATAGGGAAATTGAGGCCCTAATATAGTGGCAGACAAGTCTCTTTCGGAAGAACATAATTTCCCCTTCCAGCCTGCTTTCAAACATATATATATACACACACACACACCAGCAAACACACATTCCTCCGCCCACTCCTTTGTACACTGCAGCTCCACCAGCATTTCTCCTAGGCACCGCCCAGGTCAGCAGCAGCAGCAGCAACTGCAGCAGCAGGACCAGAGAACTTGTCCTCACTCACAGAAGCATGTTCTCAAATTCCTGAGGGTCTGCTGAATGCGTTGTGTTGTGTGCTCTAATCCAGAAGCCTGGCTTCACTCTTCCCCAACTTTACCCATCATGCATCTCACCTAGGATCCAATTCAAAAGCAGGCTGGGGTGCATGTGCAAGCTGGGATTCAGGAGGTACAGTACAAGACCTGATACTCTGTACACAGCCCTTCATAGAAGCTGCCCATGAGGTCCAATCCTGCTCATCCTAAAACCACACTTGGTCAGTACACCCCACGCTCTCCACCTGGTTGTGCTTTAAAATCACCTGGAGAGCCTTTAAAAATATCCGTGCCTGGACCCTGGCTCCAGAGATATGAATTCATTGATCTGAGGTGAGGCTGGGGCATGAGTAGGTTTTATAATCTCCCTAAGCAATTCTAACACATCAACACTCTAGGCCAAGGATGATGAGATGGTGTGCTTGGCGCGGGCACACACACACACACACACACCCTGTGGACCTGCTCACCCTCTGGAATCTCCTTCCCTCCTCAGTCTTCCTGATTCCCTTCCACATCTCCTGGCCTACATTCCAGACACTTTGCCAGGCACAAGCACAGGCAGGTGGACACAAGGGGAGTCAGACAGGCAGACAGACTCAGACATATACAATCAAGAACAGATATGGTGAGCATGCAGTAGGCACATGGACAAGCAAACACATGGACAGGGCATCTGTCCATGTACTACAAATGCCCCTGAGTATACAGAGGTAGAGGAACACACAGGCTAACAAAGAACAGGCAAGAGCACACACCTGCCACCAAAGAGTCAAAGACCTTCATCATCATGCCAGATGATGAGACCAATAACCCCAGCAGTCTTGTCCGTCTCGCCAACATCTCAGTGTCCCTGGAGAGACAGGGCAGCCAGACCTCAATAACCAGAAAAGCTGGCATAGAGTCCTTCTTGAGCCCAGCACCTCTGTGGTCCTCTAGGTTGTATGCAGCCATCCTCAGGAGCCATTACTGTCCCAAGATCTCTCTAAGGGCCCTTAGGAGCCAGACCTGCACCCTCGTGCAAAGATGGGCCACAGAGAGGCCCCTTCCTGGGCACCATAGCTGTCCTCAGCCCCTTGCATATCACAGCACTGCTTGTGTTGGAGCCTCTTTTTAGTTTAAAATCCTACACCCCCACCCTGAGTGCCCAGGCTCTCCACAGACAGGCCTGATTGATGACTCAGGGGGACCACGGCTGCTGCCAGCCTATTTTATGATGTCATTAGGCAGCTTCGGCAGCGGGAAGGAATCCCTCCTGACATCATAAAGGACTTGATATTTCGCTAATGTTATCTTGGCGGCGTGTCGCCCTGACATTTTCTCTTTGCAGCGCTCCCCGCAGGACCAAGAGTTGTCTAACTACAGCCTAGAAAAAATGCAAAACAGACAAATGCATTCTCGGTGGACAGCAGGAGAAAGCTAATAGACCAGTCCCCAGCTCCCCACCCGCAGAGGTGGTTTAGGTGGGAAGCATGATGTGTTTGCCAAGGGGGACCCAGGGCTGCCTTCCTGCTGCCATCCAGCTACCAGTGCTGGAAGCTCAGCAGCAAGAGGAGTCTGGCACCAAGGTTCCAGAACCAGCTCAGCTACCCAAGGTCACATGACTTGCAGAAAGTCCTCCCACCCCTGGGCCTCAGTTAACCTGTCCATTCTCCCACACAGTGATAGGACCAGACAATTTTAAAGCCATCTTACACAATGCTGATGCCTTCTGTGCTTTATGAAAGGATGATGTCACAGAAGTAAAGAGTGAATCTGTCTAAGGTTGAGTTGAAACCCCAGACTGATAAGGTAGGGGTGGAGTGTGCTGGGTGGCACAATGCACAATCCACCTCCCTCTATGAAAGGTTTTGGGGAAAAGACTCTGAATATGAAGGTGCTTCCCCAGCCTGAAGTTCATTGCCTTCAAGTGATCAAAAGCAGCTACTGACTCTGAGGCAAAATTGAGGTGGCAGTATTGCAAATTTCCTATGCAGAAATGTCTACCTTTTGCTATCTAGACAGCACAAGGCAAGCTTCTAGGATCCTTCGGTGACTGGAGGCTACTCAAGAGAGAAAGACCCTGTGGGATCTTTGAGATCCACCTCTGAAAGGAGCTTGGGGTGGATTGACCCAAATCCTCTCCCACTGGGCAGAAATCACAGGGCCCACCCTGACCCCTAAATCCCTGATGCCCTGCTGGGTGGCTCACTTCTCTCCCTGGCAGCCCCACCAGTTCTTGCCCCTTGGCCTCCCTCAAGAGTTTTGAACTCTGCCCGGGACATGACTGCTCCCTCTGCCTCAGGATGGCCCCACAAAATATGCACAGAGGTCTCCTCACCCTCCAAGCACATGGGAATTCGACCTGGCATCTGTATTTGGTTTTTAGAGTGGAATATTTGCCCTCATAAAGACCGTTAACTGTCCATTTTAACCTAAGGTTCACAGAAGCATATTTCAATATAATGAGCTTCCTTTGTAACCCTATGCATCTTATTCTATGCATTTAAAATACTACTGGAGAAGACTCTACAGACAGCTAGGAAAGCCCATGTCATCTTTTTTTTTAATGTTAGAATTCTTGTTTTACAATCCATGGATTTGGGCCTGGTATGTCTCCAGCTCTGGGAAACCCCTCATGACCACCTAGGAAGCCATGGTGTAAAAGTACAGGGGGTAAAACCATTCTCCCTTTCTCCCACTCCCACTTCAGGTGTTCAAAGGCCTGACCTATGTTACCACGCTCTTCCTTTGCCTGAGGTGACCAGACCCTTAACCATTATCCCAGATATTCATGGCACCCACAGAGGGACTGGGATCATTCTGAGAGAAGCAAGACCAGACCCAGTCCTGGCTTTAGGATAGTCTCCTCAGGATGCAGAGACACATGTCAGTGGACCCAGCTGCCTGCCCTTCTCAGCACCCCAAGTACATCCTACAAGCCCAGCTCTGCCCATGCTGCTTCCCAAGTGCACAAAACCCATCCCATGCCCTTCTAGAGCATGACTCTTATTCCCATGGAAAGTTCTGACTGCACAGACACTCCCAAAAGACCACATTGACCCTCAATGCACTTGAAGTCATGGGGCAAGAGGGAGGCTACCAGAGGAATAGTCAGCCCCGACACTCAGCTGGCCATGGAGGTGACACTGTGGACTCCTAAGCCATGTTAGGAATCAGTGACTGGGTGTTTCCTCTTATACTGGCTGCCCCATGCAGGAAGACCAGGGGGCAGATTCCTTCCAAGGCCCAACTGCCTGGCTCATGAAGTAATGCTGGCACGATGCCCTTGCAGAGTTGCAGAATAATGATAACCGCTGATTGCCCAAGTTCACAGACAGACCCTCGTGGGCTCTGCTACTACCCAAACATGAGCAATTCAGTCATTTAACAAGGAATTTCTTGAGCACCTAGTATTTTCCAAGTTCCATTCTAAATGGTACCCAAAAAAGGTAAAACCCCTGCTCTCAAGGCCCTTCAATTTGCATCAGAAGAGACAAGCAACATAGAATATAATAAGAAAAAGATGGTAGAGGATTGTGATAGATTCCATGGATTAAAAACTAAATCAAAAAGTGCAGAATATTCCTCATGATGAAGGAGACATTTAGGACCTGAAGGAGGTGATGGAGGGGACATGATAATGCCTACAGGAAGAGCACTCCAGCAAAGGACACAGCATGCACAAAGGTCCCAAGGCAGGATGTGTCTGACCTTCGGGGGACAGCCAGAGGGAAGTTGTTGAAGATTAGATGGAAGAACAGTAGAGACAGTCACCAGTATGGTGGGGCTTAATCATGCGGGGCCTTGAGGCCACTGTGGTGACCTTGGCTTTTATCCAAGATGACATGGGTTATGGGAGGTTTTGAGCAGACATGTGATAGGACATGACTTCTGTGTTATGATCCCTATGGCTGCAGTACAGAGCAGAGACCATTGGGAAATGGGAGGAGGTGATGGGGCTCAGCCTGTTGCCATGGCAATTGCGATGGAGAGAAGTCGCTAGATTCTGGGTTTATCCTTAAGGTGGAAGGATGGATGCCAATGTCGCTCCTGGATTTGGGCACCATCTTGTAAAGTGAAGCCTCTTCCCCAACTGCACAGGTTACAAAATTGAGGTTCTGAAAGGTCACGAGGGCTATGTACATGGGAGCCAGGATTATCCAGGCATGAAGCCCAAGTTCTCCAAGCTCCACTTCATTCCAAACCTGGTCAGGATTCCAGCAAGGGGAAGATCCAGCACAGACCTGAAGGGAAATGAGCAGTCCAGACACCAGCTGAGAACTTCATGCTCATTTGGAGCTATCCAGAAATGTCATATAAACATGCTTTCTCTTTATACTAAAATTTAAATGATACTTATTAGTGTCAGGCATTTTTACTTTTATTTATATACTTCCAACTTTTGATCAATTTTTAAAGTTCCACCCAAAATCATCAGCTAAAGGAAAAGACCACAAGGAGAAAGGAGGGAAGGGGAGGTCTCTGGCAACTGCAAGGTCCATCCTGGACACCCCATCTTGCACCAGAATCATCCTTTGACATTCATGTTCCCAGCTGTGCTGTGGGCCTGAGTACCCAGGGATGAATGTGATCTGGTCCCCACCCCAAGGGATCTCTCAGCAGATGAGGATGGAATCACTTACAGTCAGCACAGGAGCAGAACCATGTCCCAAGTGAGGGTAACAGCCAGGGATGTGGGCGGGAGGAAGAACACCTTAAGCTAAATCTCAGACAAGGTCCAGCAATGGCAGAAGGCATTCCAGTTAGACAAGCCAAGCGGAGGAGTCCTTGGCGAAGAGGTGCACGGAAGCCTAGCCGCAGGTGTTGCCACAAAGGGTGGGGCCACCTTCCACCCTTGCTGTAAGAGGGTAACAGCGATACCTGCCAAGGAGGAGGAGAAAGCTTGAGTTCCCAGCCTGAACTTCCCCCAGGGATGATTATTCACAAGCAGTGGGAAGACAACCACTTGAATTTAAATGGCCCGGGAGCCAAACTGAGGCCACCTGGGGATGAGATAGGGAGCCTCTCAGGGGAGAGCCGAGGCTTCCCCTTTCGCCTCCACAGCAGCTCATGACCCAGCCTCTGCAAGCAGGTTGGAAGGTGGGAAAGAAGGAGGGGAAGGACAGGAGGAGAGAAAGAAGAAAGGAGAGGAAATGAAAAGAACAGAAAAAGATGTGATACGGGAAGAGAGATGAAAGGATAAAACAAGTCCCACAGAACAAACAGGCCCTTCTCCAGGGGCACTGTGCCCCAGCACTTCAGGGGCAGCACCCTGGAACAGCCAAAGCCAAAAGTCCCTCCTGGCAGAGCCAAGCAGCATGAGAATGCAGAAGCCTCAGCCTCAAGGCAGACAGAACGACAACCTAGAAGCGCTGCAGATGCACAAGAGTCTGCTTCTGCTCATGTGGTTGCAGCTATGCCAGCATCCTGTGGTAAATCCTAGCAGTGTCAAGGGTAGAGGTACACACCCAGAAGTGCACGGACATGTGAGCAGCACTGCAGAGCCACGGACACAGGTACATGGTCAGAATGACAGGGTGTGTGTGTGTGTGTGTGTGTGTGTGTGACCGAGAGACAAAGGGTGCTGGAAAGAACATGAATGCTGACCCAGGGGTACAGTGATGTAGGTGGATGCCATAGAAGGCCTGAGTCACCACATAGGACACACACACACACTGGAGGAAGTGCACAGTCATAGAACACTCGCAGATTCAGGTGGAAATGTGCACGCAGACACAACTTGCCACTGAGACATGCCCATATGCTTATTTTTCAGACACTCAGGTATAACCTCGGACACATGCACACATAAAGCAAGCTCAAAGATAGGGCTGATGTGCTCAGGCCTTGACAACAGCCAGGCAGACATCAGGTTCCTAGGCTCTTCTCAGAAGTCCAGCCTAGCTCTCAGCATCCCTGAGCAAACAGACCTCAAGCCAGATCGTCTCCTGCCCCAGTCTTGCCAACTTCTGGCTTTGGCCAGCTCCCTGAAGCTTGGGCCCACCCACCAGCCCTTCTTGTGCCCACTGGCTCTAGCCCAGGCCTCAAGCTCTGGGATGCCAGTTGCCCCATTCTCCTAGGTGCCAATTCAGCCAAATTTCACACCCAGATGTGGAGCCAGGCCAGCAGGGCTTGTTTCAGCCTGCTTAGGGCATCAGCGTGGGAGTGGCAAGGAGGAAAGGCCCCAGTCTGACAAAGCTGCCAGCTCTTCTCCTGCAAGGTATCCACCCTCTCCAGGCCTCAGGCTTACCACCTATAAAATGGGCCAATATGCCTTCCCCACTGGCATGCCAAATGCACACATCCCCTGGCAAATCACTAAGATTTTGCCTGTCCCATGTTAACACTCAGCAGTGTTAACATATTTCATTTTCCCTGTTTTTTACCAAGAAGCTGAGGTCAGGAAAGATAAGTAACTGATTCAAGAGAGCAGACAGCACTAGAACCAGGGTCTTGCTCCATCCACATTTTCTGTGGTCAACAACCATGCAAGCCATGCCCTGCCAGAGTCCAAACACCTGCCTGTTGCAGACACTGCTAACTCCGCACTATGTCTTCCAGTGACTCTAGACTTGGCCTCAGAACCCTTCTCAACACAGCTCTTCACACAGCCATTCATAATTGGCCAGAGCTGTACTCCTAGGTGACTGTCAAAGAAATATTAATACAATTCTCAAAGGCTCTTTTCCTCCAAGCTTTCTCCAAGAGAAGGGCAACAGGGGGCCAGTGAGGCCAGAACAGTCACCATCATCACACCATGTCAAGAAGGGATCGAAGCTCAGGAAGATGAGGGAGTCTAAAGCCACACAGTTAAGTATCAGAAGTGGGACTGGGACCTAAACATCATCTCCCATTTCAAGGCTCTTTGAAACCAAACCCTCATGGGCACCAGGGTCCAGAGGAGTCAGGAAGCCTCAACAGAGGGAAACAAGAGGGCTCAGTCTCCCCCTAGCAGAAAGGGACTGAGCCTACAACTAATTGGTTCAGAGTGCTTCTTTTGACCCTAATTAGCTATTTGTCATGTCTCCATTTGCATACCAGAAAAGAGGCAAATTTGCATATTTGTAAATGAGGCTGGGCCTGGATGTGGGTTCTGGAAGAGCCTGGCAGTTGCTGGCAGGCGGGGAGGCAGCTGGCTCTTGCCACTGAAGCCTGGGCCGCCACAGAATGGAGAGATTTGGAAGACAGCTCTTTGGCTCAGGGCTACAAGGTGCTCTCAGAGCGGGTCAGAAGAGACAGCCCCCTCTCCCGTCCCAGGCTAAGTGGTGGGCAGTAAGAATGGCAGAGTCTAACGCTGCTATTTGCATTACTTAAAATGGGGGAGGGGATATAAAGTAATCTCAGGACGCTCTGTGCTGGGAAACCTTCTGTTCGTGTCCTTGGATAGAATCTGTATCACTTGCAAGGGGGAAAGGGAAAAAATTGGGGAGAGAATGGAGGTGGGAGAGCACACCTTAGCCCTTCCCCTTCTCTGCCTCTCTCTCTCTCTCTCTCTCTCTCTCTCTCTCTCTCTCTCTCTCTCTCTCTCTCTCTCCCTGCCTCTCTCCCACAGTGTCACTTTTGGCACACACCTACAATCCACTTACACACACACACACACACACACACACACATACATAAATATCTCTGTCCTCCCAGAGGCACCCTTGCACACAGAACACCTCCAGACCCGCAGAGGTACACACGCAACTCTAGCTGGAGAGGCACATTCGCACATGCAAACATTCCCAGACTTTCCTCGACATACACATTCACGCCCTTACACATACAGACACACACTCAAACACTTGAACATAGATGTAGGCACACAGACTCACTTAAGCTGTGCGTAAATATTTACACACAAGGCATACTCACGCGAGCACATCCTTGCTAAGACCACATTTCCTGGCAAATTCTGAGAATTCTGACCCTTCTGCCAGAGTTTCTAGTGTCTTTCCAGGGAAGAGACAAAGGAAGCTAGGGAGCTGTACTTCCTAGAAAAGAATGGCACTCTTAATCAGGATTGCTTCCTTCCCAAGGAAGCCAATAACTAAAAGTTATCCCCTAGTCTTCTGGACTTTGACCTTGAACTTGTACATGGATCTAGGGGGCCAAGCAGGAGAGCAGGAAGTGAAGCAGTGCTGTTTTGGTGGAGCCTGGCCCACACATCATTGACTCTGAATTTCCATATAAACCTCAGAGATCAGTGAGGTTAGGGTGGCCTGAGTGGTCACAACTTCAGGTACTGGAGCGCTGAGGTGCTCAGCTCAAAGAGAAACCCAGATACATGAGGCTCCCAGATGCCAGGGCTAAGACGCAGGTTCTAGGCCCTGGCCTGGAGGCACAAGGTCAAGATCAAAGGTTTCAGCTTCTGTGCCCATTCCCCACACCTCTTCCCCAAAGCCTGCATCTCAAAAGGCAAACACATAGCTCTGTATTTGTAAATTAAATATAGCTGCATTTCAGCCTTCCAATGAGCTAGGAAGGAGAGAAGGAGAAAGAAAAAGAAAGAGAGGAAGAGAAGAAAAGCTGCCGCCCTCAGGAAAGTCTGGCTGGTACAGATTGCCTGAGTCATGAATATTCATCTGGCGAATGAGGAGAGCGGGAGTTTGCATAACAGCTCCACCCACCCAACTGAAAGAAATGTCACCGCCTTTGCCAATAAAGTGCCAAAGGAAGCCGGTAGAGGCTGCCAGCCAGACGGTGCCAAACTGCTGACTTCCACTCCAAGGCGTGGAGAAAGCACATTGTTTCCGGCCCAAGGAGCCGCCACTTGGGGCTGGGGGAATGGAGCTGGCTGCTGGGAGAGAACCAGGAAGAAAAGTTTCACTTGCCACCCACAGGAAGCCTGGTGGGCAGAGCGCCTAGGCCGCAGCCCCCTACCTACTCCAGCCCCTCAGAAAATATGCTCATTGCCACCTGCCCCAGGGCACCCACCTCAGCCACCATCAAGGGCCCAGGATCCAGCAGTACATATTGCAGCCCCCAGCTGAGTGCCTCAAAGAAATCTCAAATGGATCTTCATGAGTCCTCAATGGTCACTAGACACCAAGAGGCAAGGAGACAAGGTGGGTGGCACTTTGAGACTTGGAAGTCCTCATTATGAGGAAGAAAAATGAAGATTACCCTAACTGAAGGAAGGTAACTTCCTTCTCTGGGTCATGCACAGAGCCAAGGACCAATCCTACTATCTCGCGACCTCCTGTCCCCAAAATACTATCTCTGCCCTCTGTCACTTTGGCCCTGAAAAGTCTGAGTGTGAGATGGCAGCTTGAATGGATTCAGTGTCCCCGCCTAGCCTGAGATTCAGATAAGGTATCTAGAACTACATGTTAAACAAAGTCATTTTTCCCAGCATGCCCTCCCCTTGCCTGGCCTGGCTCCTGTTTGTACCTCTGAATGATGCCAAGTTCCTAGGAAGAGCAGCTCAGTCTGGACCCACTGGGCTAGGAACCAGAGCCAAGAGGCCAGCCTCCCATCCACAGGCTCCACTCCCCAGGAGGACAGCAGAGAGATGCTGGCTCCATGGGACACCCATCCTGGGGCAGCTCCCATCAGGTGGGGGCACAGATGTGCTGCCTGCCCACCAGTGTGCCACAGCTGGCTTCCTCTGGTAATTACCTCAATAAATGGGAGACACAGAGCTGCAGACAGGACATTCACTTAGTGCAGAAAAGCAATTAGGACTGTGGGCGGCCCCAGCTGCTGCTCTTGTGATGTAAAGTTTGGGGTGTGTATTTGGGATGTAATGAGGATATTTATGTGTTCACATCTTACCTTCATGGACTGCTCATTCCCAGCCTCTGCGTGTGCTTGGGTGCAGCTCACAGCAATGGAGCGGAGGCCACAGGCTCCTGGGCTGGAGCATCACCCCTTCGTACCCAGGGAACCCTCTCCCTGGACCCATAGAACCTCAGAAGCCAACCACGACACCCTCCTAGGGCCTGGCTGCCCAGGCAGTACCCTTGGAAAGTCCCCATTCCGCCTGAAGCCCTGACTGACTTTTCCTTGGTTAAAATGCAGCTTCAAGGTTCTTCCTTGAACTGACCTGGGACCTGCCTCTGTGCCATATCCCAATACTGGCACAAGCACTAAGCCTAGGACCACACAGGACAGCCACTACTCTTGCAGGAGGTAAACTGGTGTTAAGTGGAAAAAGTTTCTGTGATCAAACATGTTTGAGAAAATTCAGTGTTGAGCCAATTTCTGGGCTGCAGGACTTCTCAGAGCTTTTACTGCCTACACAGGTACTGAGCAATGTGCTGCATATCATGGACATATATGCTCACAGAGCCCTTTTCTGTGTCACAACCTCAGGAAAACTAAGGCTCGAAGGAGAACATTGTAGGAAACACTGCCTTGGCAAGTTAAAAGCAAATGTCTTATTTTTTTTTGGCCAAGATTCCTGCAAGTATTTCTTCTAGTCAGGCATGATGCCTGAGCATTGTCCCAGCCTGGCCTGAGCTCTGTCTATGTGTCCGCATGCTCCAATGCTCCGACAATAAGCTCTGGCTCTCTGGGCAAGCAGACATCCAGAAAGTCTTCACCTCCTCAATCCAGGTGCCCTTGCTCCTACTGATGGGGTCCAAACACTGCCATAGACTAAGGAACTGAGTCATGCTGCTCTTCTTCAGAGACTCCCCAGAAAGCTACAATTAAGCCTCAACTCCTTTTAGCACTCTCAGGCCTTGCAGTGAGAACCCACAGTTGAACCCTTGTACCCATCACTCCCGGCAATGTGGCACCTGCTATGTCCACAGCAGGTCCTGGGCCACCGCGAGTGCCCAAGTATCTATGCACTGACAGTTCCCATATAGTCAGGCTTCTTCACAGCAGGACCTGAAGCAAAAATCTGTTCTAGACAAGAATCCTGCGTTCCCTGCTGACCCCTCTCTGGCCTAAGCCTATCATCTGTTCCCTCAGAAGGGAGACCCAGCCTCACCTGGTCAGTCTCTCTGCTTGTCCAGTCACCCCTCTGTGGATTCCTTCTCATCATCCCTCAAGTATGCATTCAAGTCCAGGCAAGGAAACCAGGTTCTGCACACCGGCCAACTCCCATCCACTGCTTCTGGGCCAGCTGGTGGGATTAAGGCTTTGAGGCTCAGAAGGGCTCGGCAGGATGGCTCTTGATGCCCAGCAGAGTTGGCAATCCAGCAGAGTGGCACTTATGCTGCCTGCCCTGAGCAAGGCTTGACCCGCATCCCTCAAAGCCAGGCCCTTCAGCTAGACTTTCCCTTCTCCCCCAACAGACCCTGCAGCCCCACATGGCTAGTGCCCTGCCTGACTCCTCTACCAAAAGTGCTCCCTCTGAAGTCACCAAGAGACTCCTGTGTCAAGTCCTGAACTCTGTCCCCCATCTCCATGTCTTTACATCATTTGGTGTGATTGACCTTTCTCTGGAAATGTGCCCCGCCCCCATGGATTCTGAGGCTCCCTGTGCCCCCCAGGTCCTTGTGCTCCTGACTACACAGCCTCTTCCTTCTCCCCTTTGTCACCCTGGCTGTGGTCCACGACTCTACTTCCTGCCCTCACTGCTTCTGTCTAGGCACTGCATGGTCTCATCCACAGCTCTGTTCTTGGGAAGAGCCTACCCCTCCCAAGAGGCTGCTGCCAGCCACTGCCCCAAATCAAAGCCCTGAGCACACAGTGCCTCCTCTTTCCCCCATCAGCTGAGGCTTCGGATTTTCAATGGTACACAATCCTTCAGGCACCTCGGATCAGATTCTTGGCTTGCCTCTCACCTCCTTACTCACAGCCGTTAAATCACCACGTGCTGATTCCTCCTGTTTAATATGTATCTTCATTCCGATATGAAAACAGCTTTATTGTTTATTCTGATTGACAAACATGATACATCCTCATTATAAAAATAAAACTCAAGCTGATACTTAAAAGTATGAAAAAGAAAGTAAGAACCCTACCACCCAGATATAGCCACTCCTAGCATTTTGGTGAACAGCCTTGCCACCATATCTCTATGCATATACACACATGGAGGTCCATGTATATCATTTTATAGATAAGGAGTTGTATTATACATACTGTTCCCACGGACACCTGCTTTTCTTGCTCAACAATATGCCGTAGACATCTTTCCATGTCAATAAATAGAGTTCTGCAAAATTATTCTAATTACTCAATGGTATTCCATTGTATGTATGTATGTATCACACATTTTTGCTGGGTCTCTAGTGATGATCATTTAGGATGTTGTCGAGATTTTACTCTCATAAACAATGTGTGATAAATATCCTGTGCATATTTCTTTGCTCATTTTTGCAATTATCTCTTTAGTATAAAAACCAGCAAACAAGATCACTGCAATAAGGGCTATACTGTTTTTGATTGGGCCACACTGCCCTTTGAACATGCACAGCAATGACTGTCACGGCAGTGCCGCCCTGGCCTCTGCTCAGAATCTCGCTGGCCCTGGAATTCGTCAGCCTTACATTCTGACCACATATACCCAAGGCAAATGACACTGATTTTTATTGGCACCGCTGAGATTATTAGTCAGGCTAAAGAAATATGTTTAAGCTTTTCAGTCATATGTAGTTTTGATAAATTGCCTGTTCATATTCGTGGCCTATGTCTATTTATTTATTTGTTTGTTTGTTTGTTTATTTATTTATTGGATACAGGGTCTCACTGAACAACTTGGACTTATAGTGCTCCTCCTGTTTCAACCTCCCCAGCACTGGGATTACAGACATGCACTACCACGCTGGGGTTCCAGGGCCAGTATGGCATGCAATACCAGGGATGAAACCAGGGTCCTTATGCTTGCCAGACAGGCGCTTAGACTGCTGAGACTCAACCCTTGGCCCATGTTTCTAAAGAAGGATTTATCTTTTTTCTTAATGATCATAAGCATCTCTTGTACATTTGAAATAACATGAAATGTACCTGTTACATATTTTCTCCTTGCCTTTTTGTTCTTTAATGTACATTTTTAATTTTTATACTGTCAGATTTATTAAATATTTTCTTTTTGAGGGCCAGGCATATAGCTGACTGGTATAAATATCTGCCTGGCAAGCAGAAGGACCTGAGTTTGATCCCCAGTACCATAAAGAAATTTCTTAAAATGAACAAAATATCCACTTAAATAAATTACCCTGACCCTGGTGGCTTAATCTTACTGGTGTAAGATGGAAAAAGAGCTTCTATTATGATGGCTAGCCCATTAGTCCAACTCAGGTAAGATTTATAAAGTAACCCATACTACCCAACTCAATTGAAATGTCATTTACCATACCAAAATCTTCTTAAGTATTTGCAGTTATTCCTGGGCTCACTATTCTGTCTGACTCATTTATTATTACACAGAATTTTAATTATTGTCTCCATGAATTTTTTAAATGTATATGTGTGGTACTGAAGATTGAATCCAGCCAGACAGGGTGGTACACACCTGTAATCCTAGCATCCAAGAGATGAGTTCAATGACAGCCTGAATAATAGTGAGTGAAACCCTGCCTCAAAAACAAACAAACAAAAAATGATTGAATGTAGACCCTTTTCTGAACTACATCCCCAGACCTTTTTAAAAAAATATATATTTTGAAATAGGATCTCATTAAGTTGCAAAGCTGCCCACAATAGACTAGAAATTGTGATCCTCCTGCCTCAGCCTCCCAGAGCTCTGAGATTTTGTAATCTGTAATGCACCTCCATGCCCAGCTAAACATTGTAATATCTGATAGAATAAGTACTGGTCATTTTTCATTTCATGAATATCCTGATTACTCTCATTTTTATCCTTCTAGATTAGTTTTATAGTTGCCTTTTTCAAATTCAAAAACAGTTTTTTTGGGTGGGATCTTGATTGAATTATCTTAATTTTGTGTCTTTATCTAAGGTCAAGCAACATTTGGGGTTTTTTGTTTTGTTTTGTTTTGTTTTGTTTTGGATTTTTTTGGCTTGCTCAGCCCACCCTGCGGAGGGCAGGACTGATGCAACATGTGATGCTAGGGATCAAACTGTGGTCCCCTGCACCTGCATAACTTGCCTAAGCAGGCACTTTAGACCACTGAGCTATCTCCCCAGCCCACAATACTTGCATAGTACTGAATATTTTTATCCAACCAGGTGCATCTTATATTCGTTCAAATCTTTTACATTCTCAAGAATTTTCTGGGCTTCTCCATGTAATGCTACGCCCTCTTTATAAAACTTTATTTCTGTACATTTTATGTTTTTTTCTTCTTGTCACTGTGGATAAGACCTTTTATTTTACCTTCATTTTTATAAATAGAAAAGCTAATGGCCTGTGTATATTTTATTATTGGCTTTCTTTTGATGTTTTTTTACTAAACTGTTTTTCAGGAAATTATTTTGGATTTTTCAGATAATCATTCATGTGCAACGTATGATTATTTGCTTCTCCCCACCCCCAGTACTTATATTTTCTACTTAATCTTACTGTCTAATTGCAATATGTGGCACTCTAGGAAAGTGTTTTAAAAAATATTAATAGAAGTGAATGTGTGACTCAGCAGTAGAGCACGTACTTAGCATACATTAGGCCATGGGTTCAATCCCCAACACACATGGGGCAAGACAGAGAGAGCAAAACAGAGACAGAGAGTGTCCCTAGTCCACTTTCTGATTTCAGTAAGCATATAGCAAATGCTTCATTACCCTGAGGACCTTTATCCCACCCACTCCACCCTGTGGTGACTACCAAGTCCACATTCACTTGTCTCCTGTGTCATGGTAAATGTAAAGAATAAGGGTGAAGGTGAAGTATAAAGGTATAGGGCCTAAAGTCAGCTGACCTGAGCTGAAGCTCAGATGCTTCCATTACTGACTATATGATCTAGTAAAATTACTCGTAAATTTTGAAAGTCTCTTTTTTTTATGTATTTACTACAGGATGTACAGGGCCTCACTACACAAATCCAACTCATAGTGATCCTCCTGTTTTCAGGCTCCCAAATGCAGGGATTACAGGTGCACACTACCACTCCCTATCTCAATCAGGGTTGGGGCCAGTGGATCGAACCTCGGTCCAGGCTTCTGTCTAAACAGGCGCTTTTACCTGCTGAGCTATCTGGCCACCCTCTGGAAAATTACTTTAAAACAAGAGGAAACCATACACATAGAGAGGGGAGAGCTATTTTAGTTATTATAGTGAGAAAATACATAAACTATATGCGTGGTGGGGCGTTTGTTTGTTTTGAGACAAGGTCTGTCCTCAAACTCACTGTGTAGCCAAGGCTGGCCTCACACTTGTGGCAATCTTCCCAGCTCAGCCTCCCCAAGCACTGAGATTATTGATATACACCACCATGCTCATCTAGTACACAGTAATTTTTTTCTAAGTCTCAACCCTCAGCTTCTCCCTCTAATCCAACCAGTACCTCTCCCACTTTGCAGGGGTGAAAGGGTGCTGAAACTGAAGTCGGGGCCTTCTCACTAAACTTCATCATTGGCCTTTTTTTTTTTTTAATTTGAAACTGAGTCTTATTTAAATGCTAAATTACTGGGGCTGTGAATATGTGCGTGTGTGTGTGTGTGTGTGTGTGTGTGTGTGTGTGTGTGTGTGAGAGAGAGAGAGAGAGAGAGAGAGAGAGAGAGAGAGGTTGCTAAGAGACCTTGGGGACAATGTTGGCTTTGGATGCAGTACACAGTCACTTAACATCTCTGAGTCTCACAGGACTATGGTGAAACTTAGAAGGGCCAGGTGTGCAAACTGTTTTATGTTGCAAACAATACAGAAACGAAATTCAAGCAGACTTAAGAAAGCAGATTCAGGGCCCAACGGGATGGCTCAGTGGTCTAAAGCGCCTGCTTGGGAAAGCTTGGGCGGCTTCAGGGACCGTGGTTCGATCCCAGGCACCACATGCTGCGCCAGCCCTGCCCTCGGGGCGGGCTGAGCCGGCCATAAAAATGAGTGAATAAATAAAGGTTCTGAAACAAGAAAATAAATAAATTAAAAAAAAAAAAAAAGAAAAAAGAAAGCAGATTCAACAGTTCACTTACTAAATACTGCAGAGGCAATAGGCTTTTGGGAACAGTTTGATCAGCACTGGGATTGCTTTTTCTGTGACTTGCTAGGCTGTTCCTGCCTCTCTATATTGGCTGCTTGCTCAGGCCAGGGCTCCTAGTCACCAATGGTCTGCCAGAAATCAGAAACATGTTTTCCTCTCTTATATCCAGAGAGTTTGGACATGTACCATCTGTCAAGAATCCTGAGCTTTTATCTGATTGGCCAATTTAAGCCCATCCCTCTGACCAGGGAAGTGAGTGTGTGATTGGTCAGAAACAACCAATGTGCCAAAATCAGCGCAGTGATTTTGCTCATACATCTCCCCACACACACTGTGGGAAAGACAAGCTCACTCAGCTTCCTTTAGCTATAGACCTCCAGCGATGCCTACCCTTCAAGTCCCAGAGACCCTTTAGATCTCTACCACCTGTGATTGGTATACAGTCATACCTTAGTTCACAACTCAATTCTCTGCACAGTTCTAGATGCAAACCAACTAGATGACAACTGAATCAAACTCCCATGAGGTCTTCACTGAACCAAACCACTGATTTTAATTTGATTCTCATCCAACTCTGTGATCAGAATGGCAGAAAGACTCAGGTCCACAAACTGAGGTAGCACTACAGTCATTTGTCCCATCTTCCCAATTAGTAATCACAGAATTGATTGGAGTCTACAAAACAGTTTACACACCTGGCCCTTTTGAGTTTCACCACAATCCTGTGAGACTCAGAGATGTTAAGTGACTATGTACTGCATCCAAAGCCGACATTGGCCCACAGCCTCTTAGCAACCTCTCTCTCTCTCTCTCTCTCTCTCTCTCTCTCTCACACACACACACACACACACACACACACACACACACATCCTCCAACAACCAACTCTGACCTGTCCTGAAGATACAAACTCCCCTGGAACCCCTCCTTTTGCCTACTTCACCTTAATTTCTGGAGCACTCAGTCTTCCTCCAAAAAGTGAAGAGAAAGTTTTCCTGCCAGACAGCAGTTTTTAAGATTTGTGTGACAAGGCTGGGTAAAATTCAAATGACTCTGGGTGATTTAATCTGCTTGGGGCAGGGTGGTAAATCAGGGCTGCCGCCCCAGAAACCCAGGAGGTGGCTCACACGGGAGCTCATCTGTAAGCTGCAGGTGGGGGGCTGGCAGAGCGCACCGACCTGACACAGGGTTTCCCTCCACTGCCCTCGGAATACACTGCGCTGACCCACATGTTCCGCTAGGACCCCTCCTGCCCATGCTGCAGCCCCAACCCACGCTCAGGCTGCCCTGGGTCTGCAGGGTACTCTAGGGGAAAGTGGCTGTGCCAGTACAGCTTTCACTGAAACTGTGGCCTTGGTGCCAGACCACAGGCCCATGACTTCATCTCAACAACTTAATGAGGGAGGCATATTCCTCCTGGGTTATAGGGGATTTAATTGAGGCTCAGCAATTAAATAATTTGCCCAAGGTCATTACCACAGCTAGCATGAGGCAGAGCCAAGATTCAAACTTAAGACTCATAAGACTCCCAAATCCTCACCCTTTCAACTCCACCTCTCTGTGGAGGCCAAAGGAGGAAGATGGTGGCTTCCACTGGGACCACATTGCCTGAGAGAAAAGAGCTGTCACCAACCAATGAAAAGCTGCTGCTCTGGGTAAATGAAGCAATAGATTTCTCTTATAAAGGAGAGGTCAAAGTAGAAGGCAGCTGTGCTTTCTGAGAACTGACTGTAAGCCAAGTGTGTGTGTAGCTGTGGGGCCCAGGCACTCTGCATCCTTCGTCCTCATCTTAATGCTACAAACAGTGAGTATTCATGGTAAGCTGCTAAGTATTTATAAAGCAGTCCTAGGGAAGAACAAAGAGTTCTGGGCCAGTTGTGGTGGCACACACTATAATGCCAACATTCTGGGAGGCTGAGGCAGAAAGCCTAGCCTAGGAAACTTAGCAACTTAGAGAGACCTTGTTAAAAAATTAAATAAAAGAAGGATGTAGTTCTGCTCAAAGGGCCTAGGTTCAATCTGCAGTACCACAAGAACACAAAAACAAAAATTATTTATACTGTTTGCCAACTGCTGTGGTATATATGTCCTACAGTCGTGACTTTCAAGCTATGAAGTGACTCTGATGAACAGGCAGTTGGGAGGAAATGTCACTCCATGCAGTGGGCCACTGGAATCCACAGCACACCTGCCACACATGGCAGTGCATGCTTATAATCCCAAGCACTTGAGAAGCTAAAACAGGAGCATCACAAGTTCAAGGCTAGCCTAGGTAACTTAGCAAGACCCTGTCTCAAAATATAAAGGACCTTAAGGTGTAGGCAGCTCAGTGGAAGGGTCCCTGATTCAATATCCAACACCACACACACACACACACACACACACACAAAACCCTAAGACCACACAAAAAGTGGTCACATATTCTTGCCACAATCCTTGTTTCCTAAAGCACAGAGGGTCCAGGAAAGAGCCACAGATTTCTAATCTCTGAAGAAGGCTGGGCCCTGTGAGATGCCCCCTAAGCTGATAGCAATAGGAAGGAGGCATCTGGCCAAGCCTGGCCCATGTAAAATGCTCAGCAAACACATAAACAGGCGTAAGAATAAGACCCTGCATTTGTATTCCATGGACACCTCAAGGCATCAGATCTAATACAGTCTTCCCAACAAACTGCTCTCTCCACCTGCCCCCTGTGTCTCCTGCAAGCAGCCCCAGAGTCCCCACTCTTCCCTCTACCCGCTCCCCACCTGCAATCTAGGGATGCAGCCCACCTAGCCTGCATCATACCCCTCTGGAGCAGGTGTGGGCCTGAACCCCTGATTCCACCCACCACCCAGGGTTAAAGGGCACATTTCTATCCAGCCTTACCACCATGTGTCCTTGGCCTGCACCCACTCCCAGCTGCTGTCCACTCCACCATCCACAAAGCCACCACCTACTGCTTTCAGAATGGCCCCTCTGAGCATGCCACTCCCACCCCGGCAGGTGTCCATGACCCAGAGGAGGGAGGCTAAGATTCCCTGATGCTTCCTACACACGTGTCTCTTACCTCCAGTCATACCTTTCCTCACATGAGGCCTGCAGCCTTCGATGCTCTCTTTCCCACATTCCATATCCCTTCCCTTTGCCTCAAAAGCTCCTACTTAGCCTTTAAGATGTAAAGAAGAATTTAGGTAGATGATTCCTGGGGCCTTGTCATTTCTAAGTTTCATAATGCTAAGGCCAAGCCTGATAATCAAGTCCCTCTGGATTCTACAGTCACCTAATTCCTTCATGGAGCCTATAAGGATCTTTAGGGATCCTGTGGTCCAATTCCACCCTCTTGCAGATGAAAAATCTGAGGTCCAGAGAGGGAAAGGGATCTTGTCTAAGACCACACATCAAGTAAGTCAATGGTCCAACCAGAACAAGAGCACAACCACCTCCCAGGGCTCTTTCTTGGTGTCATGCACTCTGTCCAGGACTTCCCATGCCCATATCCATATCATCCCACACTCACCCCTGCTCCTTGTGACCACCTCCACTCACATGAGCCAGACCCAAACAGCCCAGCCTTGTTCATGCGGGTACAAGGCCATTCACTCAGCTCCATTCAACCCCAGGGCCCTCCACCTCCAGGAAGCCAACCCTATCCACACTCTCCACACCCCCACACACACTCCCCACAACACCCATAGTTGTCAGAACCAAGCAACTCTAGCTTAGCTCAGCTCACTCACATGGGATCAGTGTCTCCTGCAGTCTCACCAAGCAAGATGTCTACTCCTCAGAACCAACCAGGAAGGATCTCTTCATCTTCCTCCTCTTCCTCCTTTAGTATCTTCTAGCTCAATGTACTGCCCTGGACAACAAAGGATAGCCAAAAAAGCATGGCATCTGAGCTCAGACAGGTGGAGATTCAAACCCAACTCCATGCACCCTGATTGGTGAACCTTAACGTACCCTCTTGTGCCTCAACTTTCCAAATCTGTAAAATAAGTCTGACCACCCAGGATTGCTACAAGGACATGCACATATTTTAAGAATAGCACTTAGTAGGCTCTTCAACCATAATCCCCTTTCTCGCTGCCTCTCCCATGTGTTCCAAGAACCTCGAAGGAGCATGCCTCTTGGGCTGGGAGGTGGGCAGGCTCCCACATCCTTTCGCTCCCATCCCCAACAGGCTATGAGCAGCCTGTGTGCAGAAGCGTGGGGTGTTTCCAGCCCCCCTCCCCACCCCCAACAATCTGCTTTAACCTTCCTATCACAAATGCCTTGTTTATCTCAATATCATCCGTTTTACTTTTCCGTTCGTGAAAAAAAAAAAAAATCACAAAAACAGATTTAGGAGGAAAAGAAGTCTTTAATGAGTAAAACTGTCTGGAGCCCTGTTTCTTTCTCAGGAAAAAGTGGCTGTGAGTCTGGCATAAGAGAGGGAAGCTCAACAGCTTCACTTCACTGCAGCTGCCAGAAGAAGTGCATTTCAGAGTAGAGCAGAACCTCCAAGTTAAACAGTGTGTCTCCCAGCCAGGCGCTTCCTGTACCCAATTCAGCTTGGCAGGTGACACCCAGCTCAAGCAGAGATGCAGCCCAGTGTGAGCAACTCCCTGCTCCCACCCAGCCTCCTGCAGAACACAGCCAGCCCTGCGGGGCCTGGCAGCACCGACCTCTAGGATGCAGACTCTGAGAAGCAAAGCAGCCAGCAGGGAAGGGGGTAAACGAGAACCGAGACCCCTCCCAGCACCAGAACATCAGAGACTGGCACATCCCTCATCCTTGATGATGGCAGTTGGGCCTAAAGGTCAAATCTAAGACCAGATACTCTATAAATAAATAAATAAATAAATAAATAAATAAATAAATAAATAACTCAGAAAATCTACATCACTTTCTCTGCTACCTTTAAAGGTATCATTTTGGGGCCCACTCTGGATAAAATCATAAGGTCAAACTCTCCCAAAAGAATGAGGAAGCACTAGAAAAAGAGAAAGTAGCACGTCACCTTCAAATATACACAACAGAAACAGCCCGACAACGAAGAGTAGGCTGAGAGTGGTCCCCTCCCTTGTCCCAGGCACCATGCTTCTATGAACGCAGTTTGCAACTCATACTCAACTGGCTGGCATGGGAGCTCCTCAGCCCTGTCATGAGCTGCTCTTCCCCTCTACTATTTTCTCACGGTTAGGAAAGGCCTCAGCATTTGTTTCTGTGATATTTCTTCATGTTAAATTCATCTTGGTTTCCAGAAAGATCTATTGAGATCTTTCTGGATTTGCATTCTGTTACCTCAGCCTTTCTCTGTCCCTTGCAGCTTCCTGACACATCCTTCTCTTATAGACCTGTCCCATTTTATGTCTCCTTCTGAGGGCAGAGCATGGATTGATGGGAACAGGAAGATGGCAGACACTATGGGAGTCTCTAAAGGACTCCTACACAGGGACCCATGGCTGTGATTTAGCCAGACAACAGCCCCCTCTGTGCCCTCTCAGTGGCCTCTCATTTCCTCAAGGGTGACAAGAGATTAGCTAATGCCTTCAGAGCTACGATGTGACAGCAGGAAAGGTCAGGCACACCCAGGCTGGAATACCAGCTTCCACTGGTCCTGGGCAGGTCACTTAAAGGCCCAGAGACTGTTTCCTATCCATAAAGTGGAAGCTGTCACATCTGGGGCACCAGCTTGTGGGAACTAGGTGGGCAGGGAGCGTGGAGTCCCCGGCATGCGTGCGGTTCTTAGTAATAAGAGTCTTCTTCCTACCCACACAGTACGTTTTCTTCATCCACCAGCAGACATTAAGCTACCAAGAACCAGAAGGACTTGCCTGATCTTGGTGAACCTGCGTTAGACCCAGGGATAGATGCCATCTTTTCTGATTTTCACCAACTTCACTGTCCCTACCAGATCCTCACATTAATTTGAGATTAGCAAAATCCTAGATCTTTTTTATATTAATTCCTATATAGAAGGTCTCTCTTTAGGCCTGTGCAGTTTTTTAATAAAAATACTGGTAAAAGTGACAACGTGAAAAATAAAAATAAAAAACCTTTTTAAAAGTGACAACTTGATCCCTCCAATTCCATCATAGGAATAAAGGGGGTCTTCATGTTGCCTGTAAGGGTCTGGGTGGTTAAATAACTCTTCCAGAATCACAGGGCTGGATAAGGTGAAAGGAAAACCTAGTTCTGTCTAACTTAGCACCATGCCCTCCATGGTGGATAGATAATACTTCCTAAGGCTGGGCCTGAAGGGGTTCTGTTCCCTGATCCAGCTGCTCTGTCTTTTGGGCCCCAGCCCAAAGCTCTACTCGGCCAAGTGCCATCTGAGTCCTACGCTGTCACCTCCAGACCGACTGCTCCTCACTTCTACCAGCCTGTGGCTCTGTGTCACCACACTCCATGTGCTTTGGTCCAGACCTCACCACTCCCTGAAGACAGGACCACTTTCTCTTGGCTCCAGAAACCCATCTTCCCCCTAGATTCCCTTGACTCACCCAGAGCCAAGCACAAGACTGGCCTGGACCCTGGCCCTTCATCAGAGTCCAGCCACTACTACCAAACTCCAATGCTGAGAACTGACCACAGCCTCCTGAAGCCCCAGGGACCAGAACTGTGTGCCAAGTGCCCCCCCCAAGCCCCACTTCCAGCCACCTGCCTGCTTGTTCACAGGCTGAACAGCCTTCCCACACGGCCTCCTGCCAGCCTTCCCGGGTCTCTTCACCATCCTGGCCCTGATGATAGCTAGGCTGTGGGCTGAGAGGATTCATTGAGCTTGGGGCACTGACCTGTCTGAGGGGAAAGAAAAAGGTGAACCCAAGAAGCTACCAGAACTGGGGCACAGGTTTGTGCCTATGGGGATGGAGAGCGGAGAAATGATTCCTAGTGACTTCTGGGGAAGCCACTCATGGGCCCATGGGAAAACCAGACAAGATGCAGAACCTGAACCCTATATCAGAGAACTGCCCCTCAAAATCAAGGACAGAGCCTGGGAGGAGGGCCATGTCTCTCCCTACCGCTGTCACCCACACAATCAAAATGCTATCCCTCAGGCTCACATTCACACACTCACCCAAAACACCAATGCTCTTCTAGGCACCTGCAGTACATGCACAGACAAACCACCCCTCTCTGGACTTTTATTCTAACAGTGATAACAAGATAAAACTTAGAGTAGCAAATAAAAAATAAACATAAATTAGCAAGTCCCTGAGTGTACAGGAAGGAAACACAGAAAAAGGCTGAACAAGACAACAGACTTGGAGGGCTAGGAGGGTAGCAATCTGAACTAGAGTGGGCAAGCCCTTGTGAAGAGTGACACTGAGGGGCACTCTTACACAGGGTGGTAAAGCAACTGATGCATTCACTCAATGGGCAAATGTGTGTTGGCTATCCATGATGCCACTCTGAACATAAACATGAATAAAATCACTAACAGAACATCTAGGTGAGAAATAAGAGAGCAGGGAAGTAAATGGCTATGGCATCAAGGGCTGGCCAATGCACAGAGCCAAAGGCTGAGCAGTAAGGGAAGGGGTTTTCTGTTTTCTACTGTGACAGCTTCATGGGATGTGGACAATATACAAGAAAAATAAAATTATTTGGCTTACAGTTCTCCAAGCAGAGAGGTCCGGGATCAGGCAACCACAACTGGTGAGGTCTTCTTGCTGGTGGAGATTCATCAAGATCCCCAAACAGGGGGACTGGGGAGATAGCTCCGTGGCACAAGTGCCTCCCTGGCAAGTGCAAGGTCATGAGTTTGAACCCCAGTCCCACAAAAAAAAAAAAAAGAAAAAAAAAAAAAAAAAGATCCCCAAACAGCGTGGGGTATCACGCAGCCACAAGGGCTGAGTACGCTAGCTACTCAGGAGGCACAGGGCCACAGGATTAAGGCCCCACCACTGTGGCCTCGTCTCACCGTGATGACCTCCAGAGGTCTGCTGTTTCTGGTTTCTTCATGCTGCACAATAGGGATTAAGTCTCAAGATGAGTTTTAGCAGAGACATTCAAACCACCGCAGGGGGCTGTGCAGCTGCACGCAGGGTGTCACTTGTCCTCACCCTCATGAGTTCCTCCACTAAGCAAACACAAAGCCACAGATCTACGGCCAGACACACTGCCACACACACAAACTCAGCACAATTAGGGGCATGTGCATCCTCTGCTGTGCAAAGCACGTCCTCAATGACGTGCACAAGTATACCCACACATGTGCTCAAATGCACATACAAGCATATCCATATAAACACACCGGCACACATTAACTTAGGTACCTACTGTGCATACACCCTAGCCCAACATACCAAGCCCTGGAGAGACACATCCTCAAGGCTACCAGACTAGCAAGTCAGAAGAGGAAGGAGCTTCAGGGGCCAGCAGAAGCCGAAGCCCATGGAGAGGCAGCAGCTTGTCTGAGGCCAGCAGTATGACAGTAACATCTGACAGTCCCTGTGCCATGTCACACTTCTGCCAACCTCCATGTTCAACAAAGGCACTCATAGAAACACCTATGTGCACACACACACAGAGGTATGCATGTGTACACACACACACAGAGTAACATAAACCTCATTCTCTCTTCCTCGTAACACAGTGGGGAAGGTTTGGAGGTTCCTATAATTGTAGCTTCCCAGGTCACTTCGTCTCCTACCCAGCCCACACTCCAAAGCCGCCCCAGCCACCAACTCATCTAGCCTACCCTAACCTGTGGCCATGAGGGGTGTGTGTGTGTGTGTGTGTGTGTGTGTGTGTGTGCAAATGCATCCAGCGTAGCTTCAGGTGCACCACACACAGTATGGAAAAGGGTGGGTATGTCTGTGTGTGCATGCACAAGCAGTTGGCAGTGTATCTGCACCTCTGTGCCGTGTGCAAGCATGTGTCTGCGCACATGTGTTGTGTGTGTGTACACAGGCTCTCAGGAAGACAGCAAAATTTATAGTCTAAATCTCACTTCTCCAGGGGATGAAAGAAAGCAAAGCAAAGTTCAGGTTTAAATCACACCACCACAGACAGGAGGGGTTTTCTTGCTCTACATGATTATCTGCCTGTGTGCAGTGGAACAGGCCGGCGGGCAGGAGGCAGCAGCAGCCCCTCAGCAAGGACTCATTTGTTGTCTCGAGGCCCCTGAGACTGCCCTGGCGGCTCCAGGAGCAGGAGACCTGAGCGCAGCCACAGCAATGACAGGCATGTAACCATGCCAGGCACTGGGGTGAGGGGCAAGGAGGGAGCCTGCACCTGGCTCTGGCCTCTTTGTGCTGCATAATAGCAAAGGGACAACAGGCAGGAGACCAGGACCAGAGACGGCTGGGTCCAGGCAAAGGTGGCACAAGCCTCAGGGTCGGCGCCACCCAGTCCAACCTCCTCGCCTCCAGGACAGCATGCTGAGGATGCCCAGGCAGTGGCCCCGCATGCCACTTGAGCTTCCCTAATTCCTTTCTCCCAGTGAGTCACCTCTCTTTCTCCACTGTTTTCTTTGACTCTGCACCCTCCTCTTTGCCTCTCCCTGCCTCTCTCCTTCTATGGTTCTTTTCCTCCTTGTGTCGGACTATCCAGTCTCACCTCTCCATCTATCCACCCTTTGCTGTTTGTGACTTCCTCTATCCACTCTGACCTCAACACTTCCCTCTGTAGACTCCACTGTCACCCATGGCCCTGCCTGTAATGCTCACAAGCCTCACAGAGCATTTCATCCCATTTGAGCCTCTCACTATTCCTTTCAGGCAGTCTGGGAGGACTCAGATCAGAAATCCCATTTCATAACCACCATGCACGGTGGCACACAGCTGTAATCCTAGCACTGAGGGAGGCTGAGGTAGGATGGTCACAAGTTCAAGTACACCCCCAGGTAACACAGCAACCTACCAAGACCCTGTCTCAGAATAAAAATTTTAAAAGGACTAGGTTCAGTTCTTAGTACTAGAAATGAAGGAGAAAAGAAGGGAGGAGAGAAGGGAGGGAGGGAGGGAGGGATGGAGGGAGGGAGGGACAGAAGGAAGAGAAGTCCCATTTCACAGATAAGAAAATTGAACTCCCAAGGAGCGCCATGTGCAGTCGACACAGAATTAAAAGTGCAGGTCCTTCCACTGCATGACCAGCTCCTCAAAACCCCACACCACTGAAAGTGTGAACAGTCCTACAGTACTCCACACCCCAAAGGAAGAAAAGCAGAACAGTCCAAAACCACAAATAGCCCGGTCCAGCCCAACCACAAATGGTGCCTTTGATTAACCAAAGGTCTTAGAAAAGAGAACAGCAAGAGAACGGTCGCCCCATGCCAGCCCTACTCTCCTCAAGTCTGGGCTGTCCCACCTGGGATGAACGAATTTCCTGCCTCTTGAGTAGCAGCTGCCTCTCCAGGTCTCAGTCTTCCCATCAGCACAATGGGGATGATAGGTCTCATTCACACCGCTGAGCTGAGCCTCTGCAACAACAAAAACAGAAGCATTTCCCGTCTCTCCAGGACCCTGACCCCTACCAGGTCATGTGCTTCAGCCACCAGAAGCCCTTGGCCACTTCCAGAAAGAGACTGCTATGGCTCCACCAGCCCTGCCTGGCTTTGAGCACGTGGGCAACTGGGCAACCGCCGTAAGGCCCCAGGCCCAGAGCAGAGCTCTGCAGTGGGGCCCACCAGCCTCTTCTCTGCCACAGCCCCCACCCGAGAGGCATCCGCACCAACGACCCGCCAGGGCCTGCCCATTTTGCTTTCTTTTCATTGCCAGCTCCGCGCACAGTTATAGAACCAGGTCTCCACAGAGTAATTTACTGGCAGAATCTCTCCCAGAATCCAGCTTGAAACCAAGCTGTAAAAACAGCTTCGAGTGTAAATAATTCATGCAGACAATATGACTTTTTTATGTAAATTCGGTGCATTAACCCTCTATTATAATGATGGACGACAGATAGGGGCGACGTTGCCTTGGTAAGAGCTAATGGATGGCCGCCATAAATTCACTGCACATTTTATTGTGTTGCTGGAAATTGTGCCTTCAGGCAATGCTGTTTACTTTTATGTAAAACTCTAGGTTCCCTAAATATTACAAATATTTTACATCCAGCTCCTCAGCATTTGGGCTCTGCCCACAAATCAAGCTTTCTCCATGTGAGTTGTAATTAAAGGTTTGTTGTTTTTTTTTTTCCTGGGACAATTATCTCCAACTATAAAGAGAAATATTTTTCCCCTTTAGATGTTCCGTCATTGACTTATTAACAAATCCTTTGAAGAAGGAGGTTGTAAGTGACTCGCTGTGGTACTTGGCAGGAGGCGGGTCTACAGAAGAAGGGGCGCTGTGGGCATGAGGGCTTGGTGGCTGGCTTTTATGTCTGGCCGCCACTCCGGTTTATTTACACATATGATATTCTGGGCCTTCCTCCCCCTTCTTCCTTTCTATAATTCATGACCACTTTAGCAGGGTAATTCCTCCAGCCACCTTGGCAAAGGGCTGGCCTCTGTACTACCACTGCCCATTCTCCTCTGGGACAAGTCAACGAGGTTGTGTGCCCAAGAGGGTCAGAAGCGGGGCCTCCGCAGCTGGCTGCCCACACACAAGTTGACTCTTTCCTTCCCTTCTTCCCACCCACCTTGCCCTGCCTCCGCACAAGGCCCAGGTCTCCCAGGACAGACGGAAACTTGGGGTATCCCACTCTCTTTTTCCTCATACAGTGTTGGAGATACCCTCTGGGCCCTGCCCTGCCTAGGCAGAAGTCAAGGGGATGCCACAGTGTCCTGCCAAAGGTCTGCAGAGAGGAAGTCTGGGGCCTCCAAAGAGTCTTAGTGAAGGGAGGCAACAGCTGGAGCAGCAGTCCTCTTTAAAAATAATCCTCACACTTGTTTATTATTGTCATTAATATTAATGGACATGCTATTAATATTCATATAGCTGCATTAATACTATCCAGGAGCACCTGGGATCTCTAAGCACTCCTAATGGCATGTGGATTCTGCCTCCCTAGCCCCCACCCCCTGCCTGGTCCTCCCCACAGGGTCCCAAACCACCCTCACACTCCCTTTCTGTCCCTGTGATTGGTGCTTGTCTTTGGAAATCGGAGCCACATGGTACTCAGCTGGGAGGACGGGACCCTGTGCAGCCCAGGCACCCTGGGGACTTCCTGCCTCCCCAAGGGGCACAGGAAGGCTTCTGACAAAGGTGGCTTAAGAAAGAAGGATGGTTCATCCCCCCACCACCAAGGGCTCAATTTCCTGCAGAGTCGAAAAAAAGACACGTTGGTTAAAAACAAAGATGAGATATCATTTTTCACTGATTAGATTGGCAAAGATAATTATAATAATAATGACATCGCTCCAACCAGCTCACTTTCTATGCATGAGCATTGTGCTTAACCCTCAGTGCAAGCTGTCTTACTGAGTCTTTGCAACACTCACATGGAGCACCCTTTATGGAATAGTAAACCCACGGAACTTTGATGGAGAACAATTTAGAATATGTGACAAGAGGTAACCCTGCTTGTCCTCTGACCCAGCAATTCCATTTGTAGGAATTTCCTCTGTGTTCCCACTGCCAATTCTATTCCTCCCCTCTTGCCCACTCAACTCTCCCTTCCTTCCTCTTCTTTCTCCCCAGTGCCGAGGATCAAACTCAGGGCCTCGCATACTAGGAAAATACTCTACCACTGCGCTCCATCCCAAGTTCCCCCTTACAGTACCCTTCAATCAGAATGTCATCTCCTCTCAAAAGCCTGAGTGACCAGGCCAGGTGACCCCCAAGATTAAGTGACCCTTGTTTGATTTTCTGGTGGCCAGAACTTGTGCCTCTATACTGCGTGCTTTTTGTTTGCTATAATCAACTGCTAATTGAATAATTACTTGTGTAACTGCTTGATACATGTACAGATTGAAAAGAGAAAGGTTTTTTGTTATCGTCCCTGCTACAGAGGCTAGACACCACATCTTTCCTCTCAGTCATACACTTCTTCGAGCAAGGATTACTCGTGTCAGTGTTAGGCACTGTTTTTATCCCTGGCACCTAGCACTGATCTGATACATGGAACACACTCAAAAAGTATCTATAGTATGAATGAATAAATGAAAAACATATAGATGTCCACTGCAGGGATGTTTATGAGAACAAAACCATTGGGGGGAAACCCATCTCTTGGTTTGCTGGGGGCTGGGGGTCACGGGGAGGCACATCCATAGACCAGTATGTCCATATACATAATGCTGGCATTAAAACTCTGAGGGGGATGTCTATGAACTGACATGAAGGATGTCCATGACATATTGCTGAGTGGGGGGGGGAAACAGGTGACAGAACAGCATGTGTCGTCTGATCTCACTCAGGGTAGAACTGCATACGTGGATCTATTTGTGTATATTTATGCACAGAAAGATGTCTGGAAGGACCTTCACCAAAATGTTATGTGGTTATCTCTGGCTGGTGAGAGCTGAGGTGGTTTTTACATTTTTCTTTGAACTTTTCCATATTGTCTGATTTTTTTCTACAATGAGCATATGTATCCTTTTTTTTTTTTTTTTTTTTTTTTTTTTTTTTTTTTTTTTTTTTTTTTTTTTTTTTTTTTTTTTTTTTTTTTTTTTTTTTTTTTTTTTTTTTTTTTTTTTTTTTTTTTTTTTTTTTTTTTTTTTTTTTTTTTTTTTTTTTTTTTTTTTTTTTTTTTTTTTTTTTTTTTTT
>PVJA010001730.1:0-38967 GCA_004027025.1 Myocastor coypus | reverse complement strand
GGAGTGGGTGGGATCCTACTCTTTGCCACAGAGGAGGGCGCATGGGCCTGAGCTGAGAAGGGTCCTTCCCCCAGGCTATATGACCAGAGTGGGGTTTCTAAATAGGGATCTCCACATTTGATTCTTCTGACATGCTTTATCACCTCAGAGCTGTTTTGCAAAATTCATAGTGATTTCAGAGGCTCCAAGCTTCCTGGGACCAATTCCATTTTGAACAATAGCAGAGTGGCTGCTTGTGGGAGGGGTCGGCTCTCCCCAGAGCCACCTCCCAGCCTCTGTGAGCTGGGGCTGTGGGGCTACACGGAGGCCACAGCATGAAAACACATGAGTTCATCCTTGTCCCTGTCCTCCCCCTCCTCCCCTCTCTACTGGCAGAAGGAAGCAGGAAGCAGCCACCCCCAACTCCTACCTCTCTCTCATGCCCATGCCCTCCTCTACCCCAAGGAGTGAGACAAAGCCCTTCTCAGAGTCCTTCCCCCTGCTCCTTACCTAAGAGCCACCTAAAGCCCTGCCTGAGAAGCTAAGAGACTTGACTGATCCCAGGTCACAGAGCAAGATGGGGGCTGGGTAGGAGTAGAAGTCAGGGTTCCTGCTGCCTGGTGTATGCATGTTCACATGCTGGGTTTAAAAAAAAAAAATTAAAAGAACATAAAAGGGCCAATGAGATAGCTCAGTGGGCTAAGTGCCTGCTTCGTTAAGAGCAGGGACCACAGTTCCATCCCTGGCTCTGCATGCCTCGCCAACCCTGCCCCAGGCTGCTCTGAGCAGGAGGCCAAGTCTGGGTGTGGTGGAGCACATCTCTAATCCCAGTGCTAAGGAGGCTGAAAACAGGAGGAGCACTATGAGTCCGATCTACATAGTGAGACCCTATACAAAATACATAAATGAAAAAAAAAAGCTTGATGTCCCATCTTTTGATGATAAATCCCACAGCTGTGACAACATGGTCATTACCCCAGACTAAACCTCAGGGACTCCATCTCTGGCCTCCCTGGCTGGCCCTGCCCTCCCTTCAGTTGGATCCAGCTCTCAGCCAATCAGCCATGCCTCTGCTTCCGAGCTTTCTGTGGCTCAACGTTCCTCACGAGAGCAGCTAGCTCAGAACTCCTTAGTTGTTTGCGATGTGCCCTCCATCCGCCCATCATTACCATGTGCCCTGTACGCCTCGCTGCCACGTGCTGGTGCTACAGCCACACAGATGACTTCAGCTCTCCCAACTCAGCCCTTCCTCGAGCCTGCCACCCCTCTGTCCCTGTGTTCAAGACTGTGCTGCACCCTCCCTGCCCTGATTCCTGGTTACTTTTAGGACCCCAGCCAGGTCTTCAGCTCACCTTTGAGTCTTCTCCACAGGCAAGTCAAGTGCCTCCTTCAGCTCCTCCAGACCTGAGCGCTTTACTCAACAAGTATGTACTATGTGCATACTGCCACTGGTCCCTGTTGTGACATGTGCTACCCAGCAGTGTCTGTCAAGTTCCCTAACAGCAGAGGCCACACTGCATGGACCCTGTGTTCACCCACTTCACCACTATGGCAACAGCATGGGCAGTCAGGCTAGTTTAGGACTCTAACGATCCCTTAAGTAGAAGGACGGCAAGAAGAAAAGGTTTCCTAAAACACAAACCCATCCGTGCTGCCTCACATCTTCCCAGATGTGTTTCCTACTCAGTGCCCCCTACGCCCACCAGGCTGCCTTGTGGTGAGGCCTCAGCTTGCTCCCTTCTCCTACAACGCTTCCACCTACCTCAGCCTTTCACAACTCTACACTGACTCCACTGTCTCTCCTGCCACTGGGCCTTTGCCCCTGATGTTACCTCCACCCATAACAACCTTCTGTCTCCCTCATTTCGGTTTCTCATGGTGCAATGACATTTCACAGGCATCTTGAGCTCCAGACATCTAAAGTTCATCACCTTCCCTCCTCCTTCTGTGGCTACTGCCTCAGTGCACATCCTCACCAATACTCCAAGCACTAGAGCCACAGACTGGGTGTCAGCACCAGCTCTCCCCCTCCTTCCCCTTGCTTTATTATCTAATCAATCTCTGGTGCTATAGATTTGATCTCAGGACACTCTGGTCCCACCCACCCCTGCTGTCTGACTCAGTCCCCACTCCCCACTACACCCTCAGCAGCCAGCACGGATATCTCAGCTCCAGCCATCAGCACCTTCCCTGGTCCTTCCTCTTGTACAGGCACAAGGAGGTTTCTCCTTCATAAGGACCTTCAGTGGCTCCCCACTGCCCTAGGACCTACACTCCTAGGTGACACAGTCCCATTCTCCCAGCCTACCAGGGGGACCCTGGTCTGCAGCTACTCTGAATGGCCCTATAAGAATCACAGCACCCTGTCCACATCCCCTCAAACTGGCTCACTCCCCTCAGAATCTCCATTAGGTGGAGGAGCGCCTCATCAGTCCTTCAGAGGCCACTCAGCAGCTATACCCTCATCTCCTACATCGCGCTGATGGCCTGAGTCGCCACTCGTCTCTCATGGCACTGCACACTGCTCAGCCACAGGGCTCAGTGGCCAGCAAATACCCATGATCATTACTATGGGCAGAGTCAGTCTCATCAATCCCACCATACAGATGAGGAAGCAAGTTCAGAGATGAGCAATGATTCTTCTGAAGGCCCCAGAGCTTGCAGGAGGTGGGGCCAGGCCTCACACACCTATGTCCCCATCCCAAGGAGCTGCTTTTCCCACTGCACAATTGCACTTTGCAACCATGCTAGCAACCATTTTGTGCGCACATATACCCAGACTGAGACCCATTCAGGAGTGTGCATAGGTTTACTGACACATAAACTCACAAACAGCAGTCCCCACAGACATGGCTAATGTCCCCCACAAAGGCTTTCACACTTGAGTAACCATGGAAAGATACATATGGCCATGAGCATTCATATCCATGCTCACATATGCATGTATGCATAACTGACATGGGTGCTCAGCTATACACAGATACATACAGTCACTGTTACATGCCCAAGTGACAAACACACAGATTCACAGACACATAGGTACACAGAGAAACACACACACACACAATCCAGAGATGTACACATATAAAGCCACAGACAACTGCCCTCATGCCCAGACCAAAACACAGGTACACAGAGATACAAGGACCCCTTATATACTACACATATGTGCAGGCACAAACCAAGGCAGCGCATGCACACACACACTGAAGGACATATACACGGTGCCACACACTCTCCCAGGGAGCAGCCCGTACGCTGACTAGTGCACACAGATGCATGCACACTGAGAGGCTCCCTGAGACACGCTAGTGAATGACACAGGTCAAATGGAGCTGTCTGCTGGGGGTGGGGGCCTGTCTGAGGTACCTCGGGGCGCTCACATTTTTGCAGCTCAGGAAGGCAGCTGACATACCAGCCTGGCTGTGATGGTATTTTGCATAAATGCTAATGTATTAATTACCATGTACAGTACACAGAGCTGCCATTTAAAAGAAAAAGTTAAGACTTTTAAATTCAAAAGCCCCATGCAGGGCGGGGGCGCCCCGCGTGGAAGTGCAAGCAAAGGAGCAAGGCACACAGGCCTGTGCCCAATGTCCCCTGCATGTAGTCCCTGCCTGGGAGCTTCCAATACAGCCTGCCTGGGACCAGTCAGCCAGTTCTTCGTCTCTGGACTCTTGATGGTACTGAGGGGGAAGGAAGTGGAGACCTGCAGAGGCAGACAGAGCAATGGGCTCAGCAGAGCTGGGTGAAGTCGGAATGGAAATGGCTCAGCATCCGGTCCCTCCTGCCCTCTAACCCTTTCTGTTCACAGCAGCCACACACCAGCCCATGCTCTGCACAGCATACAAGCCTCTCAGGCTTCTCCCCACTTGCTCATCCCAGCTGACGACCCAGCTTCCTTCCTGCCTCTCCCATCACACCTACCCTTGGCACCTGCCATCTCCACTTGCCAGCTCTTCCCTAAGTTCCCCAAGGCTTCTCCTCATGAGCTAGGCTCTGACTCACCTGTCCCCCTCCCAGGCCACCTCCCCTCCCATGGCTTGGCCACCCCACGTACAGAAGCCCTTCATCCCCACCACTCTGACATCTCCGTGGCTTCATATATTTTTCTTCTTTGTAGAACATTTTATTGTTTCCAACCTCTTTGTTGACTTTTTGTTTCACTTATCATCCCCACTGCATAAGAAAGCCATAGCTCTGCCAGCCTGGCTTCACCAAAGCCTCAAGGGCTGGCACTTTGTTAGTTTTCCATTAGATGTTCGTTGAATGAGTGAATGAACTTGGAATGACCAGAGAGGTTCATTCTGATTAGCTGGACACCAGATACTAAGTAGGAGCAGCAAAGCTGGAGAGATAGCTCAGCGGTCTAAGCACCTGTCTGTCAAGAGCAAGGAACCAGGTTTGATCACTGGCACTAGGAGCCAGGGAATAGCTCCATGGCATAAACGCCTGCCTGGCAAGTGCAAGCTCATGAATTTGAACCCCAGTCCCGCCAAAAAACAAAACAAACAGATCGCTAGTACCATATGCCGTGCCAGCCCTATGCTATGCCGGCCACTGAGACCAAGAGTGGTGGCACATGCCAGTAATACCAGTGCTGGGGAGGCTGAGACTGGAGGATCACTATGAGACCAAGCTGTATAGTGAGACCCTATTCCAAACAAATAAATCTAAAAAAAAAAAAAAAGCAGGAGCAGCAGTGTGCACACCATCTGTCTAGCCAGGTGGCTGAGACCCAAAACAGGCATGTCCAGCACTACCACAGCTCAAGATCAGCATCCAGACCTCCACCATAGCAAGATGCTGCCAAATAGTGGCACCAGACACCACTTAGCCTGTTGTTTTCCACAGGCTCTGGGGGAGAGAGGTATCACTTTCCAAGGCACCATCTCTGAAGATGGTTCAAAGTCTGAAGTTGTCCACACAAAGTCCTGTGCCACACTGGAGGAGTCATGATTTCAGTGTGGGTTAGATACCCCATTCAGGGATTCCTCTACTCACCACTGACCTTCTCCCTTCTGAGCCCTCATAGATGCTCCTGGCAGGTGGAGCACAGCAATGACAGGCCTCAAACATGTCCCCCAGACACTCATCCTCCAGGGGAGGCAGCGAAGCCAAGGTGCACTGCTAGGCAGGGGAAGAGTTCCACCCACAGGGATGAAGTGAGCTGGCTATTCCCCAAGCACAGGGCAGAGCCCCCAACTGCATGCTCACCCTCACCCCCTACCCACTCAGCCACCAGCTTCTGCCATTCAATGCCTGAATTTCCCTAAAACTGCTATTTTCTGCCAGTCTCCACTACCCTGGTCCAAGCCACATGGCCACCAGTTCCCACCTGAATTTTTGGAACGGCCTCCACCTGCCAGCCAGAGTGATCCTACCAAAGCTCAAGCCCCACTTCCCCACTCCAGTAGCTTCCCACTCCCCACCCAGTTTGTCCTGTACCTGACCTGATGGTGACTGACAGAGGAGCATCACTGATCCGAATGTCTATTACCTGAGTCCAAATCCTGGCTCTGCTCCTCAAGCAAGTCACCTAACTTTTCTGTGCTTTAACAGTCTCATCTGTAAAATGAGGATAATAACAGTATCCCCTGTCACAGGGTTATCATGAAATGAGATGAGTTAAAATATGTAAAGTATCAAAAACAGAGCCTGGAACCTGAAAAGAACACTGTGTAGGAGTCTGCTGATATTTACCACTGTTTCTTATGCTTGATTTGTGTCTTTCTCCTCTATGAAATTATAAGCATCCTGAGGATGGGGTTAGAGCAGGCTGGCTGCTCAGACGTTCCTTTGGCCTCCTTGCTGCCTGCAGTCTTTGTTCTGTCTCCCCCCATCCTGACTCATGCCAGCCCCACAGAGGGGAAGGGCAAGCCCTCAGCAGGAAATGCTAGCAGAGTCAGAGCTCCAAGCCTGATGAAAACAGCGGGCAGCAGGCAAGAGGGTTGCTCCCCAAGAAGGGCTGGGGAGAGGCTGTACCCTCCAGAGCCCAAGGTCCCGGGAGCCCCCACACAGCCAAAGCTCCCTTTGTCCAGAAGGTTAGGAGCAGCCGGCCAGCTGTGGGGGAGTTCCGCTGCCCTGCTCTAGCCAGCAGCCCAGATGTGTGTGTTTGCGCAGCCGAGGCTGTGCTGTGAAGGAGCCTTGTTGAGCACCATGAAAGAGGGCTTGTGACAAGATCAGTGGCCTCCACTCCCGGGCCCACCAGCTTCCAGGACAGCAATCAGGAATGTGGCCCACAGGAAGCCCCTTCCTACCAGCCTGCCAAGAGCCCTCCTCCCTGAGAAGTTAGGGTCACTGTCATGAACACGTTGAGCTTGCCAAGTGTAAACTAGATGCCTCGGTCGTCTCTTCTGTAAAATGGGGAAGTGGCCAAATAACCCATAACCACAGAGGCATCATGGCTAAGTGTTCTGGAGTCAGAAAGATCACAAAAGAATGCTCATCTCTGGAGACCTCAGTTTTGCCACTTGGAAAGGGTGATAATAACTCCTGCCCCACAGAGTTGTTCCATGATAAGATAACATAATATGCTCAACAGCTCTACATGCTATCCCCATACCAATTCAGATGGGCAGGTGTTCTGAGGTCACTCATGTCAAGGGCAAAGTCATCCTCCTCCTCCCACTGTTTGAGAAAAAAAGCTATGGCTGGAGGCCTTTATCTCAGGCAAGATGACATGCAGCCATGTATCTTACACACCAGACACATAACTGCCTGTGTAGGAGGAAGTCTCTGTCCCCATCTCAGCAGCCTCACCACTATCACTGCCATCCCTGTGCACACAGCTGTTTCCTGGGCACTGTAAGACTTATATTTATTAATATAATCTGTCCTGGATCTCAGTTCAGCCCAGCACAAGATGAGGCCCTGGGTTCAGCAGGCTGACCAGGTACAGCTGTCCTTGAATACAACTGATGGCTGGAAAATGCTAATCCCTGGATGCAGTTGGTCCCTCAGCACAGTTGGTCTAAGCACAGATATTGTCTGGGCATCATCACTTCATGGGCATGGGTAGACTCAGTCCAGCAGGTGCTTGGGCACAGTCCCAGGAAGCAAGTCAGTCTCAGTACAGATGGGCCCAACACAGCGAGTCCTCAAGGGCTCTCTGTGAACAACTGTTCCTGGGCATAGTCATTCCATAAGCACGGTTAATCCCTGAACAGAGCTGGCTACTGATATCCAGTTCCCCCGGCAAAATCAGAAGTTAATTTCTCATCATGGTTTTTTGAGCACAGGCAGTCAGTCACTGGAAAATAGTTACTCCTTGACCTGAAGACAAAGAGGACCCAGGCGGGATGGCTCAGTGGTCTAAAGCGCCTGCTTGGGAAAGCTTGGGCGGCTTCAGGGACCGCAGTTCTATCCCCGGCACCACATGCTGCTCCAGCCCTGCCCTGGGGCAGGCTGAGCTGGCCATAAAAATGAGTGAATAAACAAATAAAGGTTCTGAAACAAGAAAAAAATAAATAAAATAAAAAATTCTTTAAAAAAAAAAAGAAGACCCAGGGCCCTCAGACCCACACCTGCCCCTATGGGTTAACTCATCACTCTGTTCTTTGTATGCCAAGTCCCCTATACAGAACCTCTACTGGAACCCATGGAAAGGACACAAACTAGCCTCTGGGGTTCCTTGGGCCCTTTGTGGCCTGCTTCACAGTAGAAAAGTTTCCAGGGCAAGAGAACTGTGTGGGAGAGAATTAAACCAGGCCTCCCAGAGCGCTCCTCTGGAGCAGTCTTCCACACAGGGAGAAGGGTTCCAAAACCCAAGAGAAAGCATGCCTTCTCTTCCTGCTCCTACTCACAGAAGGGATCCAGGGGTGTGAAGAAGGGCATGGGCTGCCAGTGGCTGAGTCTCTCCACGACCTGGTAAGTGCTAGACAAGTGTCCTCTAGTCAGTTGCAGGAATATAAATTCCCACTAGGGTGTCCTCGGCCTCTAAACAACATCCTCACAACCAAAAGCATGACATTACCAGGAAGGAGGAGGTGGCCAGTCCTGAAACACTCATGCTGGATCTGATACCACCTGATCTGATAATCTGACAGCTCCAGTGTCACCCAGTACAGCTGGAGACAGCAGCAAGCCATAGCGTCAGGGCCCAGCCCTCATACAGAGGCCCTGTTCTCCAGGCCTCTTTGGTCTTCATTCCTCCAATTCTCATTAGTCCTTGAGAGGGAACTGGTTTGTACAGGACACTAATGTACTATGGCATCCCATTAGCAGGCACCTGCCCTGTGTGCCCACCTTCCCACCCACCATCCCCCACTTCAATGCTTAACTGAATTGGCAGTGCAGTGGTACAAGTCACATCTGTTTCAGGATCTGTGAATGAAGTGAATAATATGGACCATGCCCCCATTGCAGAAGACAACACCCACACATCAGTCTGGCCACCCCTGACAAGCACCACTGTGCAGAGGACAGCTCTGCCCATCTGGATCCCTTCAAAGAGAAAATGAAGGGAAATTCTACTTCCAGAACAGGAGGGGAACAGCATACAGCAGGGGAATGGCACAGTCAGAAGGGAAACCCAGAAAGAGGTCCTCTGGCAGTTAGCCAGGCCAGGGCTCACCAGCAGAGGTCTCCCAGCTGCAGATCCTCGAGGATCCCAGGGCTAGACCCCAAAGGTGTAATCATTTGCTTAATACTCCCTCATTAGTGTCCAACCAAACCCATCCAACCAGAGAATCTAAGAGAAGAGTTCTGCCAATCCCAAAACTCTTAAGGCTGAAAGATAAGTCAACCTAGAGATACACAAAGCCTTAAACTGGGTCAATCTGGTTCAGGCTAGTCCCCACTGGCAGCAACCAGCTCTAACTGATTTAAGCTGGTTCAAACCAAACTAGACCCATTAGGGCCAGCTCAAAATGTGCCAGGCTGGCCAAGACTGAATTAAGCAGAACCAGCCTGGTTACTGTCTGCTCGCATTACCTAGAGCAATGGAAGACCAGCAATTTACCCACTTTCATGTTAGTCTTTGCCTGGTATATCTTTATTTGCCCCTTCCTCTTAAAATTTCCTGAATCCTTTTGTTTTTTAGTATTATTTTATTAAGCACTATTAATTTGAGCATGGTGACACACTTCAGTAAGCCAGTACTTGAGAGGCTGAGGCAGGAGGATCACTACACGTTTAAGCATAGCCTAAGTTACATAGTGAGTTCAAGTCCAGCCTGAGCTACATAGCAAAACCCCATCTCAAAAATCAAACAGACAACTGTTAATACAGCATCACATGACATCCAAAGGCTATATATATATATATATATATCCTCCCTGCTGTTTCAGTGGCACAGTAAATACACACTGTCCTATATAAGACTCAGGTTCAAGCCAGGGCTATAGCTCAGTGGCACAGCACCTGCCTGGCAAGCATGGGGTCTTGAGCTCAATTCCTGGTACCATAAAAATGCCCTGGTTCAGGTTCCGTCCACTGTAATTTTTTTTTTTTTTTTTTTTTTTTAGTCAGCTCAGCCCATCCTGGGGGCAGGGTTGGCGTGGCATGTGGTGCTAGGGACTAAACCACAGTCCCTGCACTTTTCTAAGTTTGCCTAAGCAGGCTCCTTAGACCACCAAGCTATCTCGCCAGTCCATCCATTATAATTTCTTAGCTATGATATCTTGAGTAAATTATTTCATCTCTTTTAATCTTTCAGTTTTATGTGTAAAATATTTAGCTAATTATAGGACCTACCTCAAAGAGGATAGTTTTGAAGTTTGAAATATAGACATAGGTAAATTAGAGCTGTGCCTATAGCACTATGAGTGTAAAAACTACTCAATATATGGAAGTTATTATACTATTAGTATTAGTCCATGCCTCTGATCACATACAGCACAGCTTCTGATGTCAAGCTTCGTTAGCCAAGAAGACCCACAACTTGATTCCTGCACTGCCACTTTCTAGTGTGTGAATTTGAGTGCTTCATATAACTTGAGCTTCAATTTCCCACACTGAAAAGAAAGGTTCTACTACCTGCCTCAAGGGTCATTTTGAGTACAGCAAGTCCCCGACTTACAAGTAAGTTCTATCCTGGGGGAACACTTGTAAGCTGGACTGTTCATATCCAACAGTGAATCTTACACAGAATATCTAATATGTTGGAAGCTCAAATGTTCATAAGTTGAGGACTTACTGTATTAATAAGATGCACTGCATAAAGCAGCCAGCACCATACTGGGAACCTGGTAAACACAATATTCAATATATATCTTGATTATTATTGGATAGATAGATGGAAGGATGGATAGATATTATTTTCATTGGCTTCATTTTGGCAGATTCTGATATGCACATAATATACTCTAATCATTTCACCCCACAAACACTGTCCCCTTTACCCTGCCTTCCCTGCTGGTCAACTCAATGCATACATCTTGCTCATAGCTCTCCCTTGGCTATATAAGACTAAGTCTTCACAAAGCAACATGCTAAATTCCTTATGGATATTAATTCTATTAATGTTTAGTGCAGTCCTCAGAGGTAGATGATATTATTGTTCTCTTTTTCCACTGTTAGCTGAGGAAACTGGGCTTGGAACTTAACACAGTATCAGGTTAATTATGAAACACTTTGAGGAGGAAGGGAAATGGTGCCTTGAAGTTTACCAAGGCAGAGAGCAGCAAACCACCAAGCCAGAGGACATATCTTGCAAGGAAGGTGGTACATCAAGAAGAGAAGGCTCTACAGTGAGCAAACCTGGGTTAAAAGCCCCCAGTTAAGGCCAGGGAGATAGCTCTGTGGCACAAGTGCCTGCCTGGCAAGTGCAAGGTCATCAGTTTGAACACCAGTCCCACCAAAATAAATAAATAAATATATATATAATAAAAGCCCCCAGTTCAAATGCTATCTGGATGTCAGTTTCCTAATATCTCAAATGGAAATAAGAAAGCCCAGCATGATGGTCCACATCCTGTAATCCAGTATTGTGGAAACTGAGGCAGGAGGAAGGCCACAATATTGACACCAGTCTGGGCTATATAATGAGTTCAAGGTCAGCCTGAACTACATAGTGCAACCCTGTCTCAAAAAATAAATCAAATGGGAATAAGAAGGTTGACCTCAAAGAACTGTAAAATTAAATTAGAAATTAAATGCAAGTTGCCTCTTCTACCTCATGGAGACTAGGCATCCAACATGATATACACTGGAATGGTGACATTTGTCTTGGGTAGCCCTTGGAAGGTATGCAAACTTTTATAAAAAGCTTTAGATAGTATCAGCCCATGTGTGCTGCTCACTGCTAATGTGACAGTTCTCAGCAGAGCTGTAGTGGAGAAAGCAATCAGATAGATGTGACAGGCTGTATCTCAAGCCAAACATATACAGTGCATGAAAAATCTAATCAGAAAAGGGAAAAGGCCTGAGTTCGTGGGCTTCTCTGAGACACATTGCTAGAGGTTTCAAGACAAGACCCTGAAGTAGAGAATATCCACTCAACCTTGTGTCTACCAAGTCCCCCTCCTATGTCTGCCTGGGAGCTAAGGCTCTTCCTAGATGACTATACTTCTGCTCCCCACCTGGATGTTTGGGGCACAATATTGCCTGATCCTCCTCACTATGACAGTATTGAAATTTGTGACACTAAAGCATTAATTTACAAACAACTCCAGATACTTTATATAAAATTTATTATTACATTCTCAACTCCCGTGAGACTGGAACTATTATCTCTATTAGACAGAAACTTATCAGGAGTTCTGGAGATTAGAGTCACTGTTGCTTCATTCCAGAGAAATATCCTAGAGAAGCTTCCCACATCCACTGGATGTACCCAGAGGTTTCTTTTCTGATTCCCTTCCTTCTTCAAATGTTAATATCCTCTGTGCAGCAGAGTACTCCAGGGTAGAGGCAGAAGGAATAAAATGTGGTTGCCAAGCTGAAGAAGGTTCGAGATGCCCTGCAAAGTCCAGCTGGGGAGGGACTGAACTTAACATGAATTCTTGGGGTAATGAAACAGACTTCAGGCCCAGCTTGAGTGTGCATCATGTCAGGCCTGTCAGTCAGGTTCAGCTAGGCTGTTCTATAGGAACAACAACCACTAAACAAAACCAGTAATAATTTAACACACAAAAGGCCCATATCCCCTTTCCAGTGGAGACTCTGTACCCAAGCTGCTTGTGTCTTGCTGAAATATCAGCTGGAACACGTAGCTATCAGGTCACTACAACAAGCCCTTAAATGTTTCATTCAGGAACATCACATATCACTGCAGTTCACAGTCTACCAGCCAGATTGTCATACAGCCCATAAGGAAATACTGAAATCATACAAATACAGCAGGAGGTGTCTTTACCATACTATGAAGCATTTCGACATTTAATGTACAGTTTGGTTCTATTCAGACATATCATTCCCAGGCCATACATAGAAAAGCTATATTCGGTTCTTGCTTTGTGTTTTCAGAGGCTCCCAGACACACTAGATTTCCATGAAAAGAGATTAAGTTGAGGATACTTGAAACTTAAGTCTTGTGAGGAAGGGCTGAAAAGATTTTGGGGCTAGAACTTTAAAGGGTTATCATGGAACAAAGGAAAGAAATCAGGGTCCTGTGGGATGGAAAACACAGATCAGTGAAGGTCACATAGGTAACTCCAAAAGGAACAGCTGAGCTGCTCTGAAGACTACCTTAGGAGGGCATTTACTCCCTGCCCCAAGAATATGCAAGCAGAGTACAGATGGTCATTTGTTCCAGATGTTTTAGAATCCAGTATCAAAAGAAGTTGAAACAGACCAGGAGTAAGGGTCCTTACAGATGAGTCTACATGTTACTTCTGTCCTTTCTTTTGCAGGATCGGGATTTTAACTCATGACCTTGCACTTGCCAGGCAGGCACTTGTGCCACAGAGCTATCTCCCCAGCCCCTCACTTCTGTCCTTTCAAAGGTATCTACATGCCCAGCTATGTCAGGCTCTAAGCCTGTTATCATGAGGCACCCAGAATGCCCTGCTCTTCAGAGACCCTATTGAGTATATCAGTCTAAGCTTTGCTACAGTAGCAGCAGCAAAAACAAAAAGCAAAAGCTCTACAGCTTAGCACACACAGGTTCATTTCTATGGAATGGGATGGACTGTCCAGTCTTGTCCTCCCTGAATTTGGCCCTCTCCCTGCAGCTTTTCTGGTAGGAAACTATACCTCCCACTCTCAGGGACACTTATGAAGGACACCCAACTTGAAAACAAATAAAAGGAAATCACCCCATCAGAGCTATAAGTAATAATCAATAATTCAAAGCCTTGATAAAGTCTTGCTGGAGAGCGCTTGAGAGAGAAGGCATGGGCTGAGTTTCATGGTTAATTCAATGTCAATTAGCTGATTGCTAACTTCCCTCCAGCGAAATCGCATGCAGTGCAGGGGAGAGAAATCAAACGTGCTTCTCGCTTTAACAAGCCTGGTGTTTCAATCATTCATCTCTGGCCGCAGGCTCAGAATCAATGTCAACAGACGTTCCCTCACAGTTTTATCAACCATTTCTGCCTGCCACTGTTTTCTCAGCTGTCCTTAATTGTCCCAGAACCATCTCTGGGAAACAGGGATACTTGAAAGCCAAATTCAGGAAAGCAGTCTTTTGCTTCCTCTAAGACAAAGGATCCACAGTCCCTGAACCTCAGTTGCCTCATGATTACCGCTTCCTTCAAGGGATGCAGAGATAAGTCAATGTGGCAATGTATGTAAAGTGAACAGGAAAGAGTTTTCTATTTAGTGTTTACTTTTGCTAGTTTTCCTGCTCTCTCACAGACTCTTGAGGTGGGCCCAGGAGTTCACCTCTATGCCTCTGGCCCAGCAGAGGCAATGGAAATTTCAGCACCATGGGCAGAGCCTTCATCCGGAAGCTAGGACTAGGAGGGGAGGTGGAGTAGGATGAAAAGATGCTTTGGTTCAGGCTCAGAGCTGCAGAGCCACTGGAAAAATGGGTTTGAAGGGGCCTCAGATATCACTGAGAATGCTCGCTTTGCATCAGAAAAAGCAGGCCCAGGGGCTGGGGAGAAAGCACAAGTGCCTGCGTGGCAAGTACAAGGTCGTGAGTTTGAACCCTGGTTCTGAAAAAAAAAGAAGAAGAATTAAGAAGAAAGAAAGAAAGAAAGAAAGAAAGAAAGAAAGAAAGAAAGAAAGAAAGAAAGAAAGAAAGAAAGAAAGAAAGAAAGAAAGAGCAGGTCCAGAGAGGGCCAGGGACTTGCCCCAAATCACAAAGAAGGTGCCAGGTCTGGCTCCCAGGCACAGTGTCATATTAGATGTTGACTCACAAATGGAAAAGTTAAGTTTCTCTCCCTGCTTCCTGGGACCCTTAGGGAGTAGGGCTTGGGGCATAAGAGGAGAGTTACTGACATACAGAGTGATCAGGAAAGGCTGCCTAGAAGAACAGATGGCAGCCCTAGTCCAGACTCCCTTGGACTTGCCTTGCCAATTTCTCCTTCCCACATTTGAGCTGGGGCTTTCATCAGTGTTGCACATACTTAGCACCATGCACAACCTTCAGAGGTTAGGCAGGGCTCCCACATACTTAGAACCTTCCCTTAGCACACAGATTATCGCTCTCAAAGTGCATAGCATGCTCAGACCTTGTGGATTGTGCCCATGAGTGTAATAAGGATAGATACATTGTCCTGTGCAAGACAGAGAACATTCTATTCTTTGCATGACCCACAGGACCTGCCATGGTCTCTCCTTTCCCTGAGCATGGTGAGGGAAGGATGTTCTCTAGCCTCCAGCCCAGCACACAGTGAATACTTTATTAATAGTATTGAACTTTCATTTGGGAAAAACAATCCTCAATGGTATTCCAGGGGTTACCCCAACCTGAGGGCTTGATTCAGCTCTTTAAGAAGCCAGAATTTGGGCTTGTTCTGGACTCAAGTTCAAAGTTTTGCCACTACTTTATGATACAGCATAAGGTGCTGGAAAATTGCCTTCCCAATGAGCCTTAGTTTCTTCATGTATAAAATGGAAATAGTGCTCTTTATCCAGCTTGCCTCCTCCCAGGAGTTCCACCAAACCCTGCATGAGCTGGCCATGAAATCCTCACAGACTGGCTTCCCTCTTCAGTATTATTTATGCTCCCCTGGACCTCAGCTCTGCTGGACCAGTTTTCTAGTTCTATAAAACCATGACGGAGACCATGGCGGATGAGACCAGCCAGGCACTGGACCAAGTTGAGAGGGAAAGGGAAGCCCAGGGCTCTGCCATTTCTCCCAGGAGTTGGGAACAGAAAGTTTGCATTGCTCACCTATTTGCTGACTTCTCTGCACTCTGCCAGTGTCCGGCATTCACTTTTCAATTCATTTGAGGAGAGAGATGTGCTGGATTTGGGCTAGACAGAGCTGCCTGGACAAATGGCCTGAGCCCTTTCCCATGCCCACCCCACACACTCACCACCTCTTTGGTCTCTTTGTCTATCTCTCTTTGATGACCTCCTTCTCACTTTGCCTTTCTTTTTGTGCTGCTTACCCTCCATGGGATCCCCTCACCTGGATGCAGCCCCTGCCTTCCCAGCCCTGCCCTACACCTCAAGAGACTGACTCCAGAGAACTACAGGCCCTGAGTGCACATAGACAAATCTAGGAAGCAGAGGCACTGGCAGTGGTTGAAAGGAGAGAGAAAGGAGGCTGGGGATTCCCTCCCACACCTATACCCACCCCCACCCCCAGGGTGACATTTTTAGCAGTGGCTGTGTTCTCTATGACTACATCCCATCCTGAACAATCCCAGCCATCACTTGGCCCCAGTAATACTAAATTTTCCCCTGCCTATCAGCCCTGGAGGTGATGAGGGCTTCCAACCCTAGCTGGTCCCTGGGGCTTCACCACCTCTGGTCATTGTTTCCTGGATTCCATCCATGTCTTTATAAGTGGCCCTTTGTTACAGAAGAAACTGGAAAGAAGGCCAGCAAAGAGCCCAGCAGACACTACTAAGCCCCTTTCATGTTCTTTGTGGTATTCCATATCCCTCCCTTCCAGGACTTCATGAACTCTGGATGGAAAGCACCGCAATGGCTTGTACCCCACCACTTAGTGGGGAACCACCCAGGGGTGCTGAAGGATGAAGGGAGGCGGTTTGCTCCTAGTAACCACAGACCTAAGAGTTCCTCTCTTCTTCCCCACAGGCCATAGAGAACTGGGACTTCAGGGACCACAGTAGAAGAGCTATCCCCTTTGCAACAAACCAGCCAGCACATTTCAGAACTCCACCTCTACCATGTCACACAAATCCATGTGTCTCCCCCTGGGCAGCAAGAGCTCTCCAATTTGATGGATGTGGATGCAGTCTGCAGGTATCACCAGGACACAAGTACCAGGAATGATTACTAAGCTCACAGAAGGAGCCAGCAGGCTCCTGACTCCTCCAAGCTAAGCAGCCAAGTGGGGGAAGGGCGATGCACTAATGGGACAGTGAACATCTGGCACTGTTGCCCCCTGCCCCATGAAAGAGAAAAAGCCATGCTTTACACAGCTTATACTGAGGTCTGGTATGAGTCCAAGGGTGAAGCACTGGATCTGTGGGTGAGTCACGACTAAGACTAAGATCAAGAGTGGGCTGGCTAGGCTGCAGGCACCAAGCCTGGAGGTGAGGTTGAGGTTAGAGCTAGCAGTGGGCTGTAGCTGGGGTTGAGGGATGGAGGGTGGGGAGATGGCTTAGGCACTGAGGCTGGGGTTGGGTATTGACTTGGATAAGGGGGCTAAGGTTGAGTTAGATTTGGTGACAGGTTTATAGATGGAACCGAAGATTGGATTTGGGGTTGTGATCAGAGTTGGAGTGGGAGGCCAGAGTCAGAGACCAATTAGGAGTCAAGGTTGGAGTGCAAGTTGGGCCTGAAAATATGTCAATACTGGGGCAAAAGCTAAGTTAAATGCTGAGCAATGGCCTGAGCATGAAGTTCCATAACCCTCCCTGCCCACTCATGCCTCTCTTGGGCTCTGGGAACCTAACTGACCTGCAGAGTGGAGGCATTGGCATTTAGGCATCTCCTCCTTCTCCTTTATGGCATGACTACCTCATTCACTCATTCATTCATTATTTCATCCATCCTCTCAATACACGCTTACTAACCAGGTGTCATGTGCTGAACACTGTTCCACTCTATAAGCCAAGTAGAAATGGCCACTGCCCTCCTGCTTAGTTTTAGAAGGGAAGAAAGACAAAAACTCAATAGTTATAATGTAGCATGCACAATTTACAAGAGTGCAAATGGTTATGAATGAAAGCAACGAGAAGCCACACATCAGAAGACACAGCTGGGGATGTGTCACGGAAGGCCACCAGATGTGATGAAAGCCTCTTGAGTGGGTTCAAAGTTAGCCCAGAGGGACCTGGTGATAAGGGCCTAGTTAGGAGCCAAGAAGTGCTTCACAGAGGGGTGGTCTGTGCTAGGCTCTCTGTAGCCTCCTCCAACCTAGATATTAGGAGGCAGTGAATTTGGAGTCAGATGACCCTAAGCTCCAAACTGTGCCAGCTGATGTTAGAAGCTTAGTGAGAGCAGTCCACATCTCACAGGGGGATATCCCAGCTCCCACCTCTCACGCTTGAGCTGTCACCCCACCCCCTTGCCCAGGCCAATATCCCACTGGACTTCCTGCTCCCCAGAGTGTAAGCGTGATATACACCGCCATCAGGACAACTCTAAATTGGACTAAAACCTAATGACTGGAAACGAGACAAGTAATGAAATTCTACAAAGAAAATCTACAGAAGATTTAGTAGTTGAGTCTTATTTATGATACTAAGCACTTAGAGCTCTGGGATAGGGTAGAGCAGTGGACAAATAAATGCAGTTCACACACTCCTGGCCCTGCCATCCCCTGCCTGGCACAACCTGCACTCAGCAGCCCTGCACTCTTGCCAGGTCAGAGATCTCTGTAATGTCCCATGTGTCCACTGGGTTCAAACCTGCCCCCCCCCCGTCTCTGGGCCCTGGGTCTCTCCTGCATCATTTTGGCCAGCCTGAGACAAAAGCTAACCCCAGGGAGTGGCCAGAAAGCAGGAGCTCGGGGAGTGGCCTGCTCATGGTCAACACCCACAACTGGGCCATGGAGCCAGCGTGCCGTGGCAGCAGAGGGTCCAGGCACTCAGGACCAATGCAGCACCACTTCAGCCCAGCAGCACCCTTCTGCAGCACCTTCTTGTGGTCATGAGAGGGAAGCAGTGGGTAGGAGTCCAGAGTGTAAACAGAGGCAATTTGGTGCTGCACCAGAATCTACAAGGGACCAGAGACTTTCTGAGGTACTGAGAGCAGAGCCCTCTCCTGCCCCCCGCCCCCATTTCCCAAAGCCTTCCATCCCTAGGGCACAGGAAGTAGCTGCTGGCTCCTGAACCCTCTCTGAGCCGCCTTGCTCCTCACTCCCGCCAATTCCTTCCCTCCCCACCTGTTTCTCTTGGCTTCACAACCCCTTGGCCTATTTTCTCCTCGGCTCACCCTACCCAAGGATACCGAACTCTTTATCGCTCCTCAGATGTGCCCAGCAAGTTCCTGCCCCAGGATCTTCACATTGCCTCAAATGTTTCTCACTCAGTAAACAGGGCAGCTCAGTCCCTTCTGTGCCTAAACTGTCACTTTCTCAGTGACATCAGGAGACCAACCTATCAAAATTTCAACACTCTCCTGACACTATCCCTTCTCCTGCTTTGTTTTTTCTTTAGTACATATCAGAAAATGCTATTTTACTTCTTGACCTTATTTATTAGATGTCTTCTCCCACTAGAATAAGTTTTGTCTAAGAGGACAAGGATTTTTATTAGTTTTGTTTGCTTCTATAATCCCTAACCCCAAGAATAGGGTCTGGCATTTAGAAGGTGGTAATTTAAAAAAAAAAAAAAAAAAAAAAAGGATCACTGAACACTTTGGCCAGGTTCCTAACAAGCACAGTGGGCCCTGTGTGTGCAAGGGGCCAGGCACCAGGTCCTCTGCCAAAGGTTCCCCGGATGAGATCCTTTAGAGCTCTGTTCGGCAAATGCACCGGTGCTTGCTCCCGTGCCTGGGCACAAGCACTGCACTCGATCCATGCCCAGGCTGGAGCTGGCTCCCTGTGCCCAGTGCATGGCCCCACAGAGCTAGCCAGAAGTCCGCAAGGAAGCCCAAGGCCAGTACCCTCAGGCTGCAGGAAGCACTGGCAAGTGCTCTGTTGGAAAGCAGGAAAGCCTGGTGTGGGACGCCATGGGGTGTGGGGCTACAGGTGCTCCTAACCATCACCTGTGTGAGCTCAAATATTCCTCACCCTCTTTGTGTTCCAGGTACCTCCTCAGGCAAACAAAAACTACATACTGCCCACTCACGGGCTGACTATAAGGATGAGATCAACCCTGTAAAACTCTTTGAACAAACCCAGAACATAACAAATGCAAAATAAATGTTAGTCCTTTTTAGTACAGCTTTTATTATCATTATTGAAAATGGGCAAGGGAGAAGAGGGAGGCATTCAAGGGAGCGGTATGAGCAAGGATCAAAGGCAGAGAAGGGAGAGGGATGATCAGGACGGGAGAACACAGAACCCTCCGTGCTGGTCCCTGGGCTGAGCCAGCAAACCTCTGACCACCCTCTCTCAGGTGGGGCACCCAGGTCTATAGTGCTTGCTGGGTTTGAGGGGTAAATCCTTGCACTGTGGCAAAGTCAAACTAACAGTGTAAAATCCACCGAATTTAGGGAAGGATGTATGCTGGTCACTCGCAGGCCCATAGCTCTCTCCATCCCAGGCCCTGAGGAAAGATTCCATCCCCAATCAGTCCCTGGGTCCAAAGGATGTAAGGTGGAGCAAGGACAGGCCTCTCAGAGCTCTTCACCAGGAATTTTGGAAACCAATCTCTCTCTCTCTCTCTCTCTCTCTCTCTCTCTCTCTCTCTCTCTCTCTCCTCCCCCCTCTCTCATTGTACACCTACATGCACTTGCTCACCCACGTACACACACACATACACACACACACACACACACACACACATACACACACACACACACACACATCCCTGCATCTTCAGCCCTGAGCTCCATGGCCACCTGAACACCAGCAAAGATTCCAGGAAGGACCAAGGTGGTCCAAGCCCTTGGCCTCCTAAATGGGGCCCTCCCTGATCCTGTATTCCAACTTCATCATCCAGAGAACTCCCTGTAAGGGGCATGGTCCCTCCCTTAGGCTCAAAAGGAATTTCAGAGACCTAGGGTTGAGCTCCCTGGGAGAACTGCTCCATCAACGGGGAGGAGCCCTGGAAGCTCTAGGCTTTGCCACCTTGCTTCCTCCCCCTCCCTCCCACCGCCCTCCCTAGCAGGTTATCAGCGTGAAAACAGGAAGGCTGGCAGAGCTATTAATAAAACATGAAGCCAAGCTCGGCCCCGATCAGGCAGGCAGAGGCGGAGAGGCAGCTCCAGTCCCTGGGAGGGAGCGAGCCCAGCTGCTGGGCGGCTGCCTAGCTGAGTCTTGGGGCAGGGGCGGGTGGGCCGCTGTTTCTCCCACTTGCTTTCTGCACAACCAGCGCTAACGACAGACACCTCCATCTTGCTGACTGTTGTTTCCCTCCTCAGACACTGCCTGCACCCTGAAGAAGCTTTAGCGGGTACGGAAAGTCTACACCAGCCAGGGTGCAGGAGCTGTAGGTCTTGGAATTTGGAAAACAACTATCCAATCTTGGGGCTGGGGAGATAGCTCAGTAGAATAAGTGCTTGCCTGGCAAGTGCAAGGGCCTGAGTTCAATCCTTGTTTCCGCAAAAGAAAAAAAAAAGTAACAATCCAAATCTTAGTGTCAGATCTGAATCTCAGCCTAGGCCTACTTACTGACATTAGATAAATCACTTTACCTCTCTGAGCCCTGGATTCTTCAGAAAATCAGAAACTATTGCAAAGCGTGGAAAGAAACAATAGATGTGAATCTCTTACATATAGTAGATAATAAAAAAGTGATAGCTGGATATTATTTTAGAATGAGTCCTTGGTTTTTTGTTTGTTTGCTTGGTTTGCTTTTTGCTGTTGTTTTGTTTTGTCTAGTATGTTTTTTAGGGAAGGGTCTACAGGGTGTTCAAGGTCTCACTACTAGATCAGAGTCATAGTGATCTACCTGTTTACAGCCTCCTAAGAGCTGGGATTACAGGCCTCGCACCACCATGCCCAGTCTCAATTGCCATCTCAGCATGCCCAGGGGTGGGGCTGGCACAGCAGGTCCAAGGACTGAACCCTGGCCACTGCGCCTGCTTGGAGGTGCTTTAATCCGCTGAGCTATTTGGCTGGCCCTTGGTTTGGTTTTTTGGTACTGAGGACAGAACTCAGGACCTTGCTGAGCTATCTTCCTGGCAAGAAATGGTAGCTGGGTATTATTGCTATGACTGTGAAGTTGGACAATTTTCTTCTTTCTCTGGGCCTCAAACATCCCATTATAAAATGGGAAAGTTGAAGTAGACAATCTCCAAGAGCCCTCACAGTACCAACAGAATTTTTCAAGACTCCAAGGTGAGAAGCTCAGGCCTATAGACATGTCCTATCCTGTGGTCTTATACCCCAAGAACAGGGAAGGGAAGAGGCTTACCCTGGGAGTTTGAGGTGTGAGCCTGGAGCCCAGTTTAGGAACAGGATGGTAGCGCCTGAGTCTTCTTCAGCACAGAAGCCTGGTGTGGCCAGGCCTCCCTCTCTATCTGTGCAAAGCAAGGGCTGACAATGCATGAGGGTACAAGGACACAGAGCAACACAGGAGGCTGCTAGTTCACCTGAGGAAGCAATGCTTGGCCCTACGTTCATGTCTTCCTCTGACATGGGATATGCACTCACATCAACCTGGAGGGTCAATTTTCTGACGCTATTGTTTGGATAGGGTTTCATCCCCACTAACTCATGCTAAAATTTTATTCCCAGTACAACAGTACTGAGACGTGATTAAACAATTATGAGGGATTAATGAAGTTCTCATGGAAGGAGGTCAGTTACCATGATAGGCTATTATAAAGCAAACCCAACACATCCTGTTTCATCTCTTCCATTCACTCCTACTTGCCTTCCTGCCTTTCCAAGTTATGATGCAGCAAAAAGTTTGTGCCTCAGACTTTCAGCTCTGAGATTCCGGAGATAAATAAATGCCTTTCCTTTGTAAATTATCCATCTCAGGTATTTTGTTACAGCAACAGAAATCAAACTAGGACCAATAAATAATACCATAACAGTTAGCTTGGGCTATTCTCTATCTTAAGTACATCAATTCATTTCACCCTTATTATCCAAGATCTTTGAGCTTCTAACTGGGGCCTGGCAAGTAAGCCAGCCAGTTTGGCCCCAGATCCTCATCCACCACGCTCCTGCTGCAGTGGTAAAAGCAAAACTCACTTCTCTGTGTATCTCAGTTTAGGTCCTTGCCTGCAGTTACTTAAAGCTCCACCTCCAACAGACAGCTCCCTATTTGCTTATCCCATCCAGGATAAGTCTGGTCTGGGCAGGGAGGTGGCTAAGGTGACAGGTCAAGGAAAGTGGCCTGAATTCTTGGACCTACTGAAGCAACTTGCTTAAAAGCTCACCCAGCCATAACTTGAGCCCCAGTGTTTTGCCAAGCAGCTACCCCAACCATTTCCAGTTCCCAGCCTGAACCCTAGCCTGTTTGTTTACTGCAATGTTGTAGAGAGGCTCCGCAGTACCACAACTTCATTGTTCCAGAGGCTGAGTGCCTGTGGGGCACCAGCAGCCCCAGAGCAACAACACAGGCTAACAGGCAGCAAGACAACCCAAGAGACTCACAAGACCTGACATGATGACTACGCTGGCATCCTTCAGGGCTGGGAGTGAGGACCTGGTCCTGCAGGGGTGAGGGCATCGGATGAGCCTTCCCACTACTCTGGCCCTCCAGACAGCTTCTGCCAATGCACATCCAAAACAAACCCCTTCCTTTTGGCTCTGGAGAGTAGTGGACTCCCCTTCACAAGGAGCTTCCTTATAAACTGGGTGGGACGAATGAGGGCGGGACGAATGATACACAGACAGGTCACAAAAGCATGAACACTGACCACCTCTCCAACACACTAATAAGCATATCTGAGCTGGTGGTTGCATCTAATATCAATTGGTAGGTAGGGAGGAGTGAAAGAGGCACACATGGACGTGTAGATGGGTAGGTGAGTGGGCAGGCAGATGGACGGATAGATCAGTGGATAGGAAGACATATGGAGTCATGATTTCTGCATTAGCATAGCCCACCATGCAAGACTTTGTTTTTCCTTCGTCTCACACAAAAACTCCCTTTGCCAGGTTTTTTTTTTTTTTTTATTTACTAAAGACAGACTGAAGTGTTAGGCTCCTTTATTGGTTTCTGCATTATTAGCAAATCTCTGTTCACTCTTCTCTGCCCCTTTTCCTCCAGGAGAAGGGGGAGGGCCCAGGCTAAGGGCAATCAGGTACTGAGAAGCCCAGTCTGGCTAGAGCCCTGTGAGTTGTAAAACTTCAGGAAAGACAGTAAGCCTAGTAGGGAACATACACCTCTACTGACGCAGATCCGAAGGGCAGGACTTGAGCTGTGCAGAAGGGCTGGAGGGCCCAGAGTTAAGATGCTATGTCTGGGAGGCTCCCCAGAAAAGGAAAATCTGAGGTCCCCTCCCTCCCTAGCTTCAGTCCTCTGCAGGCTTCCAGGGCAAGACAAGCCTGGGGCAGAACTATCCCACCCAGTCCCTCATGGAGATCCTGATCATTCTGGGTGGCAGCCACCATACGCCTAACATAATGGGCTGATGGGAGGGGTCTGCAGGAATCAGAGGAACTGTCTCCCAGACTTCAACTCATTGTGGGGGTGAAATGAAGTAATGCATGGGAAGTGCTCAGAAAGAGCCAGAGCTAAGACTTAGCTACCAACAGGATAGTGGCTAGCCCAGAAGCAGCACTAAATATTTGTTGAATGAGTGAATGAATCTGGCTCTCACTTAGCACCTACTTCAAACACCAGAGAACAGGCACAGTTACTGCCTCCGCGGCTACTGTGGAAGATGACACATACTAAGCTCATTACCACCCCAGGGACTTTGCACTGGCTGTTCCCTCTGCCAAGAATGACTCTCCCACACACCTTCATGCGGTTCACACCCTAGCTTGATTCAGATTTCTGCAGCTGGAACTAACAAAGGCTTCTAGCCATTGCCTGCTGCTAGGCTTCCTCTTCCCAAAATAGTCTCTCCTTCCCTGTCAAGGACCCTCACCATGTACACACACACACACACACACACACACACACACACACACACAGAGGCAATCCTAGCTACATCACCTCAGTATCCCCCTCCCACCCAGGCCCTGAGGGTTCCGAACCTCCTACGCAGAGCTAGGTCTAGAGCTACAACAGCTCTGATCTGGCAATTGGTCCTACTCCTAGGATGCTAACGGCCAACAGTGCCCGTGCATGACAAGGCTTACCCAGCCCACTCAGGAGGTGATGCTCTGTCCTACTCTCCCAACCAGCTGCAAACCACAGAGTCCAGTGGACCAGGATTCAACAATCCTTACCCCACCATATACCCAAAAAAAAAAAAAAAAAAAAAAAAAAAACGCTTCTGTTGAGCACCTATGCTCCTGCCACCAGGCAAAGTTCTCGGCACAGCTGAGCTCATTTCACCTGAACAGCCAAGAGAAGGGATGTTATCCTCATATGACTACTAGCTGAAACAATTAATTGCCTATTGCTTGAGCTTCTAAAGGAGACAGAGCTAAGTATCCTTCTGCACTTGCTGTGTGACCTTGGACAAGTTACTGCAGTTCTCTGGGTCTCTGCTTCACCCTCTACAATGAGGAGCTAGGACAGCCATTATCTCTGTGGTTTCCTGTGAGGATCTGAGCAGATGTGTACCTCACCGTGCCAGGCACAGTCCTCAATCAAGGTTGGGGCCTGCCCTTCCCTCCTTATCTCACCAGCTCCCCTGCCAAGGCTTGCAGGCTGAGACTGATCTTCCCCACACTTCCAGGCACAGGGCTGGGCACCACCAGCGCATACAGAGAATTCTTGCTGATTGGCAGATTTTCCCAATTCCTGTCCCAGGCCAACTGCAGATGGCACTCCCTCTCCCAAAACATCTCAGCAGCGGATTCCCACCCTGGGCAGCACCACAGGAGGGTCCTGCAGGGAAAAGCCCCTCCCTGCCTCTGGAAGGTCTCCCTGGCACATGCCCCCCACCATGGAGTCAGGGGCTACCCTGGTTCCTTGGGTCAGAGCTCCACTTTAGAACGCCTCGCTATCACTTCAATTTCTTTAGGACTTTGGGTACCTTCAAGCCCAGCAATCATTCACTTTAATGCCTGTATCTCTGACCCTGAAATCTGCACCCAGAAAGCCCCACTCACAACAGCTACTCAAATTCCTACCCCAGAAGCTCAGGCTCCAGTGTGCTAAACACCTACCCATTGTCACCCCTCTCAATGCCTCCAACACATGCCCAGCATTCAGCCATGTCCTCACCAGCCATGACCTCTGCAGGGCCCTAGGCTTGGCAGTAAAACCACTGAGCCACTTTGCCATTCATCAAATATATTCATATGTAAATATGTATAAATCACATGTAAACCAAGTAGAAATGTACATCTCTTTCTGCTGAGTCAGCACCTCCAGGCTGTTAGCACAGGTTTGGGACAAGGCCCCTGGGCACCTAGGGGTCCATGGAACAAGAACTTTCAAGCTGGAAGCATTGACCACCCCTTTTTTTTTTTTTTTTTTTTTTTTTTTTGGCAGGACCAGGGTTTAAACTCACAACCTTGCACCACTTGCCACAGAGCTAGCTTCCCAGCCCCAACCACCATTGACTGATTACCTGCTATATGCCAAGCATTGTCTTATATGTTAAGTACTATATACATTAAATGAGATAGCATGTAAAGGGATCAGAGTGGCCCTAGGTAAAACATCCAATCTATAGGCATTATTGTTGATATCTCATTTAATGAACTCTCACAACATTAGTACAATTAACATTAATAATAATAATAGCAGGTGGGGCCAGTGAGATAGCTCAATGGTCTAAAATGCCTACTTAGGCAAGCTTAGACAAACGCAGGGACTGCGGTTCAATCCCCATCACCACATGCATCATCAGTCCTACCCCCCAGGGCAGGCTGAGCCACCCATAACATAAATAAATAAAGTTTTAAAAAAACAAGAACAAATAGATCCTTTCATTTATTCTTTATGAGGGGCTGGAAAGATAGCTCCATAGCACAACTGCCTGGCTGGCAAGTGCAAGGTCATGAGTTCAAACCCAGTCCCACAAATAAATAAATAAACTTCTAAAAGTTAAATAATAAGAGCAGTCATTTCTATCATTTCCTGGTGTCCCTAACACCAAAAGTCTTCAGTGTATAACAGTTAAGGCTTTTGTTGCAACCCCACCCCTCAGGCCCTATCATTTCAGAGCACTTGAGCCTGACTTCCAACTGCTTGCAGTTGCAGCTTTGCCTGAGGGCTTCCTCCTGCCTCCAGAAAGCTGCTCCCCCCTCCCAGGGGGTGCTCAAAGTCCTAGAGCTAGAGCCCTGTCCCCAAAATATGTGGGTAGATAAATGATCCAGCTCACATAAACGACTCATTTGTGGAGTGGGATAACTTTCAAGTGTGTGCTCCATACTAGTGCCCAAAGATACTCAGTGGTCACTTGTATTTTTTTGTTTTGTTTTGTTTTGTTTTGTTTTGTTTTTTGGAGGGGGGGCACAAGGTTTGAACTCAAGACCTTGCACTTGCCAGGCAGGCACTTGTGCCACGGAGCTATCTCCCTAGCCCCCTCAGTGGTCACTTGTAACTTGCTCTATGAAGCTCCCTCTACTGGCTTCCTTCCTTCCCAGTCTCACCTGCCCACACTCAACCTGAGCTTCCTGAGATTACTTTATTATGTGCATTCAAACCTTATCTCAGGATCTGCTTCTCCAGAACCTGATCTAAGACACTGTACATACCTCTCAGGATTCTCAGGATGAACTTCAGAAGAAGGAATTTGCCCTTATCAGGATATCAGGCTCCTGGCTGCACTCAGTGAGGGCCTGGAAGATCCTCCCCTCCTCACGGATCCTCATCTTCTCTCCCAGCACTCCTCGGCAAGACTGGCCTCCTCCTAATCCTTGGACAAATCAGGACCTCTTAAGACTACTGCTGACTTCTCAGTCAGAAGGGCATGACTGGTCTTTCTGGTCCTGCTAGTCTCCCCTGAAAAGTCATATCATCAGAGGGGCCTTTCTCAGCCACTGAATCCCAGCGAGCAACTCCATTGTGCTGCCTACCGAGAACCCCATATAATTCCTGCTTGTGACTGCTCTGATTCTCTCTGGAATGTATGTCCCTGGGAGCCACGGCTGTCGTTTTCATTGTCCCAATGCCTGGCCTAAAACAGGTGATCAAAAATGTTAGTCAAAACAGAAGAACAGGGGCCCGGCAGGATGGCTCAGTGGTCTAAAGCGCCTGCAGGCGGCTGCAGGGACCTTGGTTCGATCCCCAGCACCACATGCTGCACCAGCCCTGCCCTCAGGGCAGGCTGAGTCAGCCATATACATATATATATATATATATATATATATATATATATATATATATATACTTTTTTTTTTTTTTTTTTTAAAGGTGCTGGTGGGCGCCCTGCTTACAGGATGGAAAGAATCATCTCGCTTCTCCTCACCTTGGTTGAGAGAAAAGTCAAGGAACAGGAAAGGAAGATGAACCTCAGTGGGCATGCCCAATTTGGGAAGAAGAGACAAACTGCTAAGTAGCAAAGGTAAAAGACAAAGAGGATAAAGCAGGGAAGGAAGAGGAAGAGGAAGACAAGGATGAGGAAGACAGTGAGGAGAAAGAGGAGGCTGAGGAAAAGGGGACTTTGCTTCTCATCCCTAAGCAAATCTGAATGCATCTCAGTGCTGGGCTGGGTACCTGGCTTCAAACTCATGACATGGCACTTGCCAGGCAGGCACTTGTGCCATGGAACCATCTCCCCAGCCCCTAAATGCTATCTTTTGAAGAAAATGTTTCTTTCAGATATGTACTCCACAAAATATATATAGGCATTTAATCTAAAATACTTGTGTCTATAGTAGTGCCGTTAGGACATTCCTGCTATAACCTACTGACTACAATGTATAGCCATGGGCTACTCTATATGATGTAGTCATGTATGTTATACATGTTGAATAAAATACATAAGAAGCAAAAGAGGAGAGGGGCCCGGCGGGATGGCTCAGTGGTCTAAAGCTCCTGCTTGCGAAAGCTTGGGCGGCTTCAGGGACCGCAGTTCGACCCCCGGCACCACATGCTGCGCCGGCCCTGCCCTCGGGGCGGGCTGAGCCAGCCATGGAAATGAGTGAATAAACAAATAAAGGTTCTGAAACAAGAAAAAAATAAATAAAATAAAAAATTCTTTAAAAAAATAAAATAAAATAAAAAAAGAAGCAAAAGAGGAGAAAGTGTCTTTACTTCTATAGGGTCTATATATCAATGTTGTATAATTAGTGAGACTATAAAACGTCTAAAAAAGTATAATTTCACTATTTATAGGAAAGTATACTGTGAGAAAAATAAATTTGTCCTGTTAGCTTTTAGCAATAAATGTTTCCAATAAAAAAAAAAAAAAAAAAAGAACTAAGTATTTGTACCCCGGAGGCTGAGGAGATAGCTCCGTGGCACAAGTGCCTGGCTGGCAAGTGCAAGGTCCTGGAAAAAAAAGTATTGGCACCCTGGCAGAAGTTGGGGAAACTACAGCTTAGAGAGTTTAAACAAACGGCCCATGGCCATAAAGCTGACAAGAGGCCATGTGTGCTCTCAAAATCAGTGCTGCCCAGATCCAAGGCCACAATCTCACTGCTGTAGTACTTGATTTCCATTGCACAGATGGGGAAACTGATGCTCTGGGAAGTCAGCTAAGAGCTACAGCAAGGGCTTGAACCCAATCTTCCTGTGAGACCTGTGTTCCTTCCATTAAATCTTAGTGCTACCTTCAACTCTTCTCCAAACCACTGCACAATACAAAAATCCCATGCATTCCCGAAAGGCCAGTTCTATACTAAAAATCAGCTCTTCGGCCTTTAATTATACATCCCTGGGTCAGAAAGCTTACTCTGTGACAAGTGGGTCCTTCAAATGTCCTGGACCACAGCTCCCTAAAACACCTATGGCTTGCTTGGTCTGAACTCTGCTCCCTAACCCAAATGCAGCTTATCTATTCCCCGGGCCCCAGACCACAGCTACAGGCACTCAGAGACAGAAGGCCACCTGAATGTCCAATGGTGGTGGGCTAGCAGCATAAATTATAGTGCATGGACACGACAGCCTGCTCTACTATACAGCAACTGACAGGGTAAGGCAGACAGACAAGATGTATTTTTAAAAACAGATGGATAGATATCCAAAACACATTATTAATTTTAAAAGACAAGTTTAAAAATATCATATATTTTGTGCTTATATCTTCCATAAAAAAGTTGTATCTCGCTGAGATTATGGCTCAAAAGCATAAGTGTCTGCCTGGCAAACATAAGGTCTTGAGTTTGAGTCCTAGTACAAAAAAAAGTTATACTCTAGCCAGACATGGTGGTACACATCTGTGGTCCCAGATGAGGCGGGAGGATTGCTGTCAGTTCAAGGTCAGCCTGGGCCATTTAGTGAGTTCAAAGCCATCCTGCACTACATACTCTCTCAAAAAAAAAATAAAACGAAAGTTGTATCTATCTTTATATCTATACATAATATATCCACAGTTATAGATACGTATCACAACCTGTGTAACTGGCTAAGTTATTCAACTCTCTAAGCCTTAATGTCCTCAGCTGTGAGATTAGGATATTACTATAACCTAACTCAATCTTTTCATGCCAGTGTAATGTGCAAAGCCAATACTTGCATGTAATAAACACTCTGTATATCTTAGTTCTTCACAGTGTGTCTGTGAAAGAAACTTCTGGTAAGGTACAACCAACAGTAGTTATGAGGGGTGAAGGACAGGCAAATGTACAGAAGGAACACATCTCTAAGCTGCCTCTTCAAGGCTCTGTGACACTCCATGTTGGTCCCTCTGGGGGAACCAGTATCCTTCTGACCTTAGCCAGGTGCCAGACCCAAGTAAGAATGGTTTACGCTGGACACTGTTTCTATTGATGACAATGCACAGCTTTCCTCTCTTACAAGCTGAATGACTTCCAAACCCACTAGAGCCAGGCCTTTATTCCACCCTACCTTTAGGTAAAGGTCCTGATGTTTCACATTGTTCTCTGTCTCCGCAGCCCACAGAGAAGCCATTAGATCTGGATTCATGGCTGGCCCTGACCTTCGCTGCTCTTCCCTACTCCTGCCCACAACAAATATATGGAGTCTTACCATCGTATTCATTTTCATCTTGGTTGTGGATAACAAATGTTGGGTGGTAGGTCTGGTGGCGCACACATGTAATCTCAGCACAATGGAGGCTGAAGCAGGTGGATCGCCACAAGCTCCACACCAGCCTGAACTGTATAGTAAGACTTTATCTCAAAAACAAACAGAAAGGGCCAGCAAGATAGCTCAGCAGTCTAAAGCCAAGGTTTGATCCCCAGCACCACATGCCACACCAATCTGATCCCCAGGGCAGGCTGAGCTGGCAAAAAAAAACAGAGGAGAGTAAGACAGAGCCCAAATAGGCCCCTTTTTTTGCTGTACCTTTCACCTGGCCTCTTTGTTTACAGCCAACCAACCAGGTATGAATAAGATTAAAAGCAAGCATCTACAGTCTCTCACTAGCCCCCTTTGGAAAAAAAAAAGGGAACTAAGATGGCAGGATACAGCCACGTAGTTGCTGAATAAGCCTTCTTTATGATGCCTAATAGAGACCCAGGACTGTACTGGATGCTAGGGCACAGCTGGGAGTTGATACATTGTTTCATCTTGAAGAAGCTTGTCTGGATGGGCTGGGCTGGATCGGCTCAGCGGGCTCTGGGCTGTGGGGGCCACATCCTGAAGGATGCGGAGGGCCTGCCCTGGGATGTGATTGGTTGCACTCTTGGGCCAGATCAGCCCAGCCCAGCCCAGCCCAGCTCAGAGCAGCCCACCCCGGCCCTATCCTGACTGCTTCCTGCCTGGCCCAGCCTTTCCCTGCTTCCTTGGAGAAGTCCTCGTCTTTGGAGGAGCTTGATCTTGGCAGTCACTCCACTTTGGTGGAGCTCTGGGCCAGCACAAAATTTGAGTATGAACTGAAACTGTGAGCTAAATAAACCTTTCCTTCCTTCATTTTGAGGGTCAGGTATTTGTCCCAGCAATGAATAAAAAGTAACTAAGACAATAACCATGAAACCAAGCTCATCCCCAACCCCTCAAGATGAACACACAAAGAGTTAATCAGACAGACCTCTCGTGCTAACAGCAACAATGGATACAGAGCAGAGGCATGGCTTAGTATTGAAAGTAAACCTCAGCACCACTGATCCTTGAGCTTGGATTTTCAGGATGGGAAACAGGAGAGAGAGTATCCAGAGCAGAGAGGACTGTGTGTATGAAGGCAGGGAAAAGGGCTTGGTGTGCTTGGGGGAACACAGCTGGACACTGCTGACTTCAAAGGGATGCAGAGGCAGGATCACCAGGGGCCTTGGGCCTGATGATGTACATGACAGGGAGCAACAGAAGGCCTCTCAGAAGCCAAGGGGCATGTCCGAGTTGTATCTTAGCAGAAACACTCCAACTTGGGTCAGCAACCCAGATGAGGAGCAAGAGGAGCAGAGAACGACCCCAGTCACTCCCCTTATACTTTCCTCTAACTTTGATTTCCCAGAGCCACTGGGGTGCAGGCTTTGGCCTTCCAATAAGGTTTCCAGAGTAAACAGGCTAATCAACTTACAATTAAAGGCAAACTAAGTTATTCTGCCTCACAGCCCCTCCATGGCAGGAAGGAGAGCAGGGACGTGAGTCCTTCAGACACTCAGTTCTCAGCCACAGCCAAAGCTGAGACTTGAGGGTGATGTTATCTATAATGACAAGCCCATCCCCAGGCTCAGAGAGGTACTGTTCCCAACCCAGCAGACATCCCAAGTCAGACACATGTCCAGAGCTCAAGCAGACACTGCCCCCAGGCCAGGAAGCTGTTGTACCAGGCCCAGACAGATGTTGTGCCAGGCTCAAACACATGTCCTGGGCCCAGACAGAAACTGTCCGGGGGCCAGATAATATGCTGAGCTTGGCCAGGTGTCCCAGCCTCAAACAGATGTTGTCTCCAACCCAAGCAGATGCTACCCTAAGCTCAGACAGATGTCTCCCACCAGAGATATATAAAGATGCTGAGAGGTTCTTGGGAAAGTACAATTCCTAAATCTTCTTGCACCAGTTCCACTTGCTATCCCCAAGAAAGTCACAGAAGGCCACCACAGACCCACATCAACTGCACCCCTCCAAACTCTTGGAAGTCAAGGAGCTACAGCTTTGTTCCTCAAAACTACAGGTAGCTGCTGCAGGGAAGAGGGAAGAACATGTGATGTGGCCACAAATGAAGTACATGTACAGGGACACAGAACAACTGGTAGTGCCCATGCAACCTAAGCTGGGTACAAGCACAGGGACATTAGAGGAAGGAACTGACTAAGGCCAGGCCCATTAAATCCCGCTTCAAACTCCACACTCTCAGACTAGAGAAGAGAAAGTCCTAAGATCCCATCCTATACCTCACCCGGCACCTGGGGGATGTCATTACTGGATAAATTGAAGATGTTACTATTCCAAAGCTGGCTGCATCCAGCTAGGGAAAGAGGGGAATCCGAAGGCTGGCTCTGAGTTAATATAAAGTAGAAAAGGGTCCCAATCATCAGTTTGAGTTATCCTGGCTAAGAGAATAGGCTTCCTTCCCCCAGGAGCCTTCATAGAGGCATCACCGGCCTAGAAGAACAAGAACCATCCCTGGCTGGTTACCTACTTCTCCTCTGGAAGCTAGAGCTGTGGGCTCTGCAAAACTAGGACTTCTAGCTAGAACAGCTGGGCAGTGGATGTTTCTGGGATCAAGTAGGAAAAAGGAGTGAAATGTTAACAGGGAGAGCCCGACCTCTCCACGCCGCCCTTTCAGATAGCTCATGCATATGTAAATAAACCTTGAACCACCTCCCCCAGGTGCTTTGTTTCTCAAAAGAAAAAAACCAAAGCCCAGCCCAAGAGCCTTTCAGGGTGATTAATCCCTACTAATGATTTACGGATCTGCAGAGAACATGTTCTGTATAACTGGATTGTGGGCATTAACACCAGCTCAGAGCCTTCCATTCTGCTAAAAATGAAAGTAAATTTCAAGAGCAATTGACAATTCCTAATTTAAATACTCTAGTGATACAAAAGGAGGACCTCCACTTCTGTCCATAGGTCAGAGGCTGGGGAAAAGGGGTACAAAGGACAAATTCATCCCAAAGAGATGCTTCACCTTCCATTCCCTCTCCCCTTCAAAGACTGAGACAGGGACCCTAAGAACAAATAAGTGAGATTGCTTCCTTTTGTAAAAAGCAGCAAAGTTCTCCTTTCCTTCACTGTGTTCCTCGGTCCTAGGCTCTAGAGGACACAGGAAGGACAGAAGAGACACCAGACATCTGAAGGGGCTGAGTATAAAGGAGAGAGGCAAGGTGTTAAGAGCTCTGAACAACAATCATAGCCATGTATGGACACCTTCTGGATGGTGACCAGCACTGTGCGTCTGTTCACCAGACCCACCTGCACCAGATGAACAGGATGACCCTGCTGCTTCCACTCCTGAGATTATAAATCTGTGGCAGTATCCAGCCAGACTCTTCTAGTCAAAACCATATTCCAGCCCAAAACAAGCAGAGCAGTCAGCCCCAGTGGGCATGGTCACTCCTGACACCCTTTAGCAGGAAATACCTGGGAAGCAGACAGGTTCTGCTTACTCATCCCATAGACAGCCAAAGAGAAAAACCGAATCACACTTTCCCTTTCCAGGCTTTGGGTTGGTCTGGGCAGAGATTTCATCCAATCTTCTCAAGTACTCGAACATAAACCAACCTGCCCAGCTTATAAATGAAGCGACTGTGGGTCATAGAGATTAGGAGACTGACAGCCCAAGGTTATTCAATGGGCCTACCTCAATCAGAGCCCAGATTAAATCCAGGAACTTTGTCTGGTAAGCCAAGCCTTCTGAAAAGGCAGCAGCTAGAGCAGAGGGCAAAGGAAGTGGGCTGCGAATGCTACCCAGCCCAGCCTCAGATAAACACTCAAAGTCTAGCTTGCATGCAGCGAGATAACCTTAGATCTCCTACAGCAGCCCAGCCTGTTGACCCTATCTTTCCCCTCTTTACTTCTCGCAGGCGAGCCTTGCTTTTGAGAACTGGGGGCAGTGTGTCCTAGAGCCTTACTTTCCCCAGCACTGCAAAGGCCCTGGGTCCATGGCTATAGCTTCTCCCTACTTCCTGGATTTCTGACTGACTGACTGACTGACTGACTGATGGAAAAGATACTAGAGGGCAGCCGAGCTCATAGATTAAGAGAGAAAACAGACAGAGCCAGCATCTCCAGGAAACACTGAACAAGATCGTGTCTTCCTCTCCTCACCAAACCTGTGCCTGGCATGCCATTGTGCAGGCTGTGCCCCCAGGAATATACTACAGTGCATGTGGCCCCCAAGGTGCCAAAGAAGGCTGCAAAGAAGGCTGCCTTACAAATAGAGGCTACATCTGCGTCTCCCAGGAGGAGGTCTGTGTCTGTAACCCACCCTCCACCCCCACCTCCGGCTTTGCAGAAAGTGTGTCCCGGGCTAAAGCTTGTGTAGCTAGCTATTGCTCTATCCTGCAGAGCCTCCCCCACATCCACCCCCATCACTCCTAGGCTCAGAGACCCCCCACAGTGAGGGCCCCATCTGCTGGAGGCTCAGTGACCTGTGTCAAATGAGCAGGCGCTCGGTCACACTCCAGAGCCTGGAGGAAGTTGCCTGGCTCTGGGAAAGATGTGGAGCTCCAGCTTGGGGGCAGGCTGGGCCTGAGTCCCTGCTGGGAAGGAGGGGCCCAGGAGGCTGAGATCTGCAGAGGCCTGGCTTGGAGCTGCCTTCCACAGACAAGGAATGGGAGTGGGGAAAACATAAGAAAGAGCTTCCCTATCTCCTCAGGACTAGCCTTGTGGCCAAATGCATGGGCCAAACTCTGAGCTGAACACAGCCCCTTCTGCTCACTGATCCCTTGTGCAGATCTGCTGGTTCCTTCAGGGCGTGGATGTGTAAATCTGTGTGTCTCCAGGATGTGTGGGGCTGCACCTCTTTGTATCTATGTATCTAGGTGGATAGTGTGCATGGCCAGTTCTGTGCACTAATGTGGAAACACAAAGATGTGCTATTTGTGTGGCTGTGCCATTCTAACCAATCTCCTTTGTGACCCCGTAGGCCTACAGGTGTTGCATATCTCAGTGTTAGTGAAGGAAGGTCTATTTGGGCCCTTTTAAACCTGTTTGCGGGTTATGTTCACCCTTTTCAGACACATGCCTATAGTTGTCAGTAGATGTTCCTTTATACAGCTGAATGTCAGCCTAATAATGCAAGCCTATGTGCTCCTATTATGCATCAATATGTCTGTCCCTGTGTGAGAGAATACCTTTGTATGTGTTTGTCATGTATGCATCCGTGTGTGTGTGTGTGTGTGTGTGCGTGCGCGCGCACGCGCACGCGTTGGAGTCAAATAGGTATCCAACCTCCATGTATGTACTTGTGGCTGTGTACAAGGAGGGTCTCCCCAGGGTCTGTGAAGGTGCTGCTCCTGTGAAGAGGGATGATTTGGCTGCAGATGTCTGTCAGCAGTCATATCATAGTCCTCAGTGTCCCACAGGACCTCCACCAACAAGAGTAAGGAGGATGTTGAGATTTTCTTGGAGGAACTTAACTCCCAAGAAAGCTGTGACTGAAGAACTCATATCATTGTATATGGTCTAAAATTTCCAAAGCAGATAACCTTTTCCTGGCTTTCTGTGCTCCTTCCCCCAGGGCAGTGCCTAATGTATAAAAAACACCTAAATTACATGCATTATTACACCCCTGGAGCCTGAGAGGAATCCTGAGCCATGGGCTTTACTGTGTTCATCTTAAGATGGAGAAGTCGGGTATGGCGGCGCATGCCTGTAATCCCAGCACTCAGGAGGCTGAGGCAGGAGGATTGGTGTGAGTTCGAGACCAGCCTGGGCTAGAAAAGTGAGCTCAAGGCCAGCCTGAACTGCATAGCGAGACCCTGTCTCAAAAAGACAAAACAAAAAAAAACAAACAAACAAACAAACAAAAACGATGGAGAAATGAAGGCTCTCCAAGAGGCAAAGTAGCTGGCATGATGGCTCGTGCCCATAATCTCAGCATTTGGGAGGCTGACGCAGGAGGATCAGTGCAAGTTGGAGACCAGACTGGGCTACAAAAGTGAGCTCAAGGCCTGAACTGCATAGCAAGACCCTGTCTCAAAAAATAGACAAAAAAAAAAAAAAAAAGAGGCAAAGTAACCCACAAACAGCTCAGGCTGCTATGAAGGTAATGAGATTTCTGGGTGACAAGCTGATAATGAGGGGTCTGCTTACTACTTTGGCTCGCTTTGGTTTGGTTTTGGTTCTGGTTACTACAGATACTCAGCACACACCTACCAAGACAGCTCCAAGTGTACCATCCAGACCCAGTCAGCCCTCAAGAGCTGCCAGAGAAAGAATCATGGCCCCTCTTGCCCTGATAACCAAAATGCACCCTCTGCCATGCCACATAGTAAGGAGAATGAGTAGGAACACACTTGTCTTGCACCTAGGCAAGTCTCATCTCTCTCATCTGCATACTAAGGACAATGATCTCAGTGTGCTCTCGTGGAGCTAAGAGGAACAGGTAAAAGGCTGGACATAAAAAGCACTCTGGAAAGCACCATGCCCATTGCTAATCATTCTGCAAGCTTCAGTGGCGACTCCAAAGTCTAGACAGCACAACACTGGGCATTTTCTATTCTCCAATAGACATATGTATATGAGGCCAGAAGAACTGGATGGGCATGAGGAATCAGCTGGTACAAACTTCCATAACCCCACTGACAGATAAGAAAACTGAGATTTAGTTAGAAATATACCTAACTTGCCCATCCACTGAACCCAACAATGGGAACAACCAGAGTACAAGCCCTTTCTGAGAGATTTTTATTCCCATTATTTCATACCTCTATGAAGACAGACTATTTGTGGTACTGTTATTCCCAGTTTATGGGAAGGAAAACCAAGGACCAGAAAGAATGGGCCAGAACTACTCTTGCCCAGGAAGACAGTGGCCACCTCAGGCTGGAAGCCTGAGATTCAGTGAGGCACAGGCTTGGTTCAGACTTTCGTGGAAGGAGACTTCACTGCAGTACTTTCAGCCTTGGTCTGACCTCCCAAGTCTGAGACAGCTCCAAGGAAGCAAATGGACAAGAAGGATCTAGCTGCCTCAAGGTGACCTCTTCTTAGGCCAGAGTCCAGGAAGACCCAGCATCCCTGGCTGCACTGAGACACAGGGATGCATCACAGCTCCTGCAGTTAGGGTGGGACCCAACAGAGCCTGCCCAGACCAGCGGCCAATAACCAGTGACCTTTCCTTGGCTGTTAGCCAGAAGCAGAGCTTGGGATATTCCAAGTCTGGATGAATACAGTCTAAGTCCAGGATAATCAATGTCACTATGAACTCTATCCCAGCCCCCTTTAGATCATGCTCACAACAGCTGCCACCTGACCCCCCATCACCTTTGTTCCTACTTGGAGGCTTCACTGCATAGAAGTGACTCACCTTACACCCACCTCAGCCCTGAGATCAGGAAACTGTGGGCTTTGGAATCTATGAATCCATTGGAGGAGAGAGCAAGGACAGACCAGGAGGAATGAAGCTTCCTGGAACCTAATTCTCCATAAGAGGTAGAGGCCACAACTATGGCCATTCAACATGGGGCTAGGTGTGGGGTGAGAGGGTACTGATTTCGATAGAGCTCTACTCTAACTCGCACCATTCAGAAAGTCCTCATGAGCTGCAAGATAGGGTGGTGGCCGAATTCCACTGTTCATATTTCCAACAAGGACTCCTAGGTCTCAGTTTCCTTTTCAATAACCCCAAGCAAGCCCAGCTCCACGCCAGGCTGGACAGCTCCTAGCCTGCATGCCTCAAGTGCCAGCTGCCCTTCCTCGAGTTCATCAGATCTTCTGCTCTCCTAAGTTTCTCCCAGGCTGAGCCTTGCCATGACCAACCCCAATAACCCGTTGGCCCGTTTGAGCTGGGAGAAGGAGGGAGAAGGCTACTTGTAGCACAGTGTCCGCCACCCCCAGATAGTGGTGCGTTCCCCGGAGCCACAGTCTCCACCTCGAGAATCCTGGAATCCTGGAATTCTGCCGGATTAAGGAGCCCGCCTCTCGGCATACACGCGCTGCCCGCCCGCTGTCCCGGTGTGAAAGCGCCCGTGCGGTACTCACCTGACCTCAGTGCCCGGGAGAAGGAAGAGATGCCCGCGCGAAGTGGAAAGCACAAGAGGGTCCTCCTCAGCCCGCGCCCAACGCGCTTTCGGGACCAAAAAGGTCTGCGCAGTTGTGACGCGGGGTCTAGAAAGATAAAAGGAAAAACCTAGATGGTCTCGCAGAGTTGGTACAAGCTGGAAGCCGCGGGAAGCGAGGCGAGAGAGGTGAGCAGCAGCACCAGTACACTGCCTGGAACCCGCGCCGCCTCCCGCTCGCAGCCGCCGAAGCCCGCGGGAATGCTGGCTCCGCGGCCGCGGCACTGCGGAGGGCAGAGTGGGGAGCCGAGCAGCTGCTTGGAGCCCAAGCGCCTCCCGAAGCCCGCAGTCCCCGTCGCCTCGGTGGAATGCGGGAGGGAATTCAGCTAGCATGGAAGGTGGGACCGGCCGGGCTCGGAGTCTCTAGCGCAGGGAGAAAGCTGGGCCCACGCAGCCAGGACTGGAGGGGGTGCGGTCCCAGTGCCACCCCCGCGCCACTCCCCACGTGGCGGCCGCGCCCCCGGGGCGTGAATGTGTATGAGGACGGTAGGGGGGACGTGAATGAAGCCCCACCGGCCAATCAGCACGGCCGGCGCGCGGGACCCCGAGAGCGAGGCCCAATGGCGAGCTCCGGGCGGCCCGGCCG